>JAJMFR010000002.1:0-132500 GCA_030574835.1 Yamadazyma cerambycidarum
CTAACTCAGCAAAAGTAGATTTAGACATTATTGTAAAATAAATTAAACTTGAAAATTGCTTTAGAAGCAGACAAACACCTTTATATATCAACTTAGATCGGCTCGGCTTATCTAAACATAGTTATTTACCTGCATATAATTAGACACCCAAGAAATTGTGGGGTATCCGGTACAGCCAGAAAATCAAACAGTACAAATTTCGTGCCGAATCAGCCATTACTAATGCGGCATATTATGACTAAAGGCTCATAAAACATTTTTCTCAACCTTATCATCTACTTCACAAACTATGGAACGGGGCACAACATCAGCATACTTATCTCCGTAACTCTTACTCAATCTCCAGAAACTGGGCCGAGTTACCCCATAGCAAACCACTTGTGGGAAAGTTATTGCTGCCGTTTTGTTTTTGTCTGACACCACTGATAGTAACTCCTTCATGAAAAATACTTTGGATTCAACTTTTAGCACCACATTATTCATCAATTCTTCAATGATACCGATGATTTCCCATTGTCCCAACTTTGCTGTTTTCTCTAGCAAGGAGTCACGGAGTTCGGGCCAAATTATGAAATTAAAGAATTGGTCATAAAAAATGTTGCCTCGAATAAAATCCAATTGCTGTTTAGTTGGGCGAAAGTAAGAAGGTATCACCATATTGGCCGGGTTTTCAGGAAGAACCATGCTCTCGCATCCGTGGACAATACACTCGTGATGTTCTGTTCAAAAGACCCTGTTTTTATTCATTCTTCCGATCCTGAAGTTAATTGTTGCTTCAAATATCGATATTGGGGGCTTATGTTTGTGCTTGGGTTGTCTCCACATAAGAAATCTTTCAAGTATTCACAATTTGCTCGATGGTAACAAGAAAGAAGTAACTCTCCACAAATCCATTTTGTGCTACTCAAGGCAAAAGTGAAATTACTTAACAAGGGAACTGCATCCAAATATCTTTCAGCACATATAGCAACCAATTTTTTAAAAAATGGGGATCTAGCATGAAATCAGGCTAAGATACGTCCAATTGCAATTCAGTGAACAGACGAAGAAAATCAGTTTCAATGGTTTCGAACTGTTGACAGATAGTTTGATGACCAAAATCCAAACTTTGAATTGGCACACAAAAGTCTGAACAAAGTTCTCTTGTAAACTCGGAACAAGAGTCTTCTTGTTCATTAGCCGGAGTTTTCTGACTCTCTTCGTTTACGGCGCGCAGTTGCACTTGTTACCAGTTACCAGTTACCTGTTGAAGAAAAGTCAATCACCAGCGGTTTAATGGCCCCGACTGATCCTACAATTACTAAAAGAATTCTTGAATTCATTGAACATCAAGTTGATCATCTCGGAGAAGAATATGAATATTTAGATTATAAACTGATTTTCCCTCATAATTTTCCCTGGAATACATTCATTTTGTAAACTTGTTGGCTTCATCAGGAGAAAATGATTCCAGGTACGACATTCAGACTTGTACAGATATATTGCAGAGAAAAGTCCCCGATTTATCAAACCCTAAATTGATTCAATTTTTTCTTTCCATGCCTATTGTCAATTATTCAATTGTCAATACAAATACAGTTCCAATCGCAAGTAGGAGAATGACCGAATCAATTGCCCGAAATATTCGCCTTGGCTTTGATCCGAATATTATCACCGAAATACCTGATTCTGATATCACACAGGCCTTGTCAGACTTTGTCGATAATTGCAATGGAGACGGAATTATTCGTATCTATGCACCAGTGTATTCACAATTGATTAACCCCAGTGAGGCCATAGTTAAAGACTGTTTCCGGGATATAATCGGTCCAGTTTGTGGCAGTTTAGGTTTACCAGCGTCAGTGTCAAAAAGAAGGTTGAATGTCGGTGATACCCCTTTGCCCAACCTTAATGTCTCTGGGGAATATATTACACCTGATATCACTATTTTGAATAATTCAAATAAAGTTATATGTGTGGTGGAGATGAAGCGGCCTTTGTCATTCGATCCTCAACAAAGTTTTCCAACAGTAGACTTATTAGCTGGAGCAGAAATGAATGTGTACATGAAGCAACTCCAAACATATATGATAGGTTCTAAGGTGAGATATGGGGCACTATGTGATGGCTATTATTTGTTTCTAGTAGAATTTGATTTACAACTTGGAGAACAAATAAATCCTGATCCTGATCAACAAGTACAAATTTCTTTTAAGTCCAAGATTTTGGACGTACATAGTCGCTGCTCAACCTTTATTGAAGGTTTGGTATACATCATAACAAAGTCAATGTATGATACAGGTGCTGAAGAGTTCTATCGAGACTTTCCTTCTGTTGCAATTGTGACACCTAAACCTCCACCAATAGAGAAAATTTCACAAAAAAGAAAAATAGTTACCATTGTCGAAGAAGATGAACCAGAAGTTGAAACACCAAAACGGAAGCGTGGAAGACCTAGGAAAAAGCAAAAAACCAATGATTCTGACCCACCTTCGCCTTCTAGTCAAATTGAGTTGTTACTGACGTCTCCAACCAGTGCAGGCAGTGATTATTCTCAAAATATTCGTAAAAAGTTTTTGAATTATGAAACAGGGGCTGATATCATACAAAGATCTTCAAAAAATATAACTACCGTTATTAAGATCAAAGCTAAGTTTTTGAAAGATGTGATTTCAGAAGAAATCGACGATGAGGAGTTCCTAGCCGTAAAGATTTATGACCCATTTTGTTTGCATAACATGCTTTCAAAAGAGAATGATGCATGGTCCCAAAAATATGTAAGAGAATCCTATTTCAAAGAGAGGCTGGTTACTGAAAGACTTATGAAAGTTAAGGCGTTTAACAGTATTTATGTAAACCATGAAGAGGTGGAAATTGAGTACTACAAAGGATTGGGTAATTCAATTACAGGTAATGCCATTATATCCAAGTTTATTGATTCACAGGGTATCCCAAAAACATCTGAAATCTATGAACAAGCACACAAACAACTTCAAATAATTCATAAGGCTGCAATTATTCATGGAGATATAAAGCATAACAACCTACTAGTTGGAGATAAGGTGTATCTCTTTGACTTTAGTCATTCAGACTTTATTGAAGCCATAGCAGAACCTGAAAGGTTGACTGCAGATGATATTGAAAAGCTTAATGAACTATTTCACGAAGTCATAGATTAGAGATGGTGTTATGGTTCAGATTTAATGCATGAGTTTTGAATGATATATTAGATTGCTTCTTATCTCATTGCAGTTATCGGCTCTAAATTTGACACATTTTTGGCCCAAAATGGACCCTGACAAACGGCTATGACTCTATCACTACAAGTGTGATTGGTTTTAAGCTTTTCGCCAACCACCACTAACCCCAAAATAAACTCCACAACCCTCAAATATCTCTACATTGACTTTTTTCAAAAGCTTGATCGTATTTCTAAAATATTTGAACTATTACCAAGTATGAAAATCACAAACATTAAACTTTATTGAAACGAAAAAATAAGTTTCTTAACATGTAAACGCTCTAATTCCCTATATATCATTATTTTCGTCCCCAATCACGCCACAGCCCTGGCTTTTTCCATATTTCGAAAAAAAGTATTTTTTCACCCCCATAGTTAAGAATCCCGCCTGATCTTCACACCCCATACTAAACAGTAATTTGTACCCAGCATCAAGAGGAAGAAGCCTTTTCTATTGCGAGCTTAGTTAAGTCAAGTTTGAAGAAATAGTGTATAGAATATATATACTTCGGATTAGTGTGTAAATTCTGTTCCCTCCTAATGGATCAATACAGAGTATATAATTCGCACCAACATGGGAATAGCGTGTATTCCTTGCAGGAGAAGAAAATGTAAATGTGATTCAACTAAACCTTCATGTTTACAATGTAATATAAGAAGCCTTCCCTGTTCGTATGAAACCATTGCAGACAAACGAAGAAAGAAGTATAGCGATTATGAAGACTTACAAAAATTGGTTGCAACCCAAAAGAAGCTACTTGATTCTATAGCGGAAGGTGGTTCTAAAAGTGATATTGTTATGAGACGTTTACAAGCGGATAAGGAAAGCAGTCAATTTGTTAGTGAAGAAGGTTTTACTGGTTCTGGCGATAGTGTGAGTTTAGCCAATAACTTATTGACCTCGGACCGTCATGGTAAGATAAGTTATTATGGAGACACTTCGAATTACCTGACCATAAGGGATAATCCCCAGAATTCAGCTCAAAGTGCTGAATTTAAAAGAAATGATATAGTTTCTGTATCAGTCCCTGAAGATATATATTTAGAGCTATTAAATTTATACTTCTGTTGGCAGCATACTTACTTCAATATATTGGACAAAGAGCTTCTTTTAAGGGATATGAATAACGGCGGGCCATTTTTCAGTGATTTTTTATTCTATTGTATTTTAACCCATGCTGCCCATTTATATGGTAGGAATTCTAGAATCGATAGCCAGGACCCTGTAATATTTGGTGAATCTTTTTATAAAGCAGCAGTTGACATGATTCCCCAAGAACTTGAGAACCCCTCATTAACCACAGTTCAAGGTCTTTTGATTCTAGCCAGCAAAGAGTCTGGAATCGGTAAATCCACCTTGGGTTGGATTCATTCGGGGATTGCATTTCGAACAGCTATCGATTTGGGTCTTCATATGGAAAGTTCAAGCTTGAAGCGTAAAGGTGTTATTGCTGAAGAAGAGGACACTGTTAGATACATTACATTTTGGGGGTGTTATATATTTGATCAAGGTTGGGGTTCGTATTTAGGAAGACCCGCTATGATTCAAGATCAAGATATAACTCTAGCATTTCCTGAATACAAACAAGAACACCCCGCCAATTGGTCACCTTTCAATGAGGGAGGGTCTCCAAATATTTCTGGGCTTGTAGTCAAATATTACCCCCATAATACCCTCGTTGGGATAATAAGCCTTTATAGAATCCTTAAGAATATAATTGTTGATGTCTATTCTGGTGGTGGTAAGAAAGATTATAAAAATTCCTTAGTGTTACATGGCCAAAGCTTGAAACAATGGCATCAAAACCTTCCGCTACACCTTCAATGGATCGAAGAAATAATAATGCATCCAGCTGTTATCATGTTACATACCATGTACTATGCAACCACTATATTCCTTTTTAGACCTTTTTTGAAGTTAGGAGGAAAAGATTGGAAGTACAAGGACATTTCAGACCCAATTGATATTAGTATAGAGAGTGCAGGACACATTTTGAATTTATTAAATAAGTATGAAAGACTATATACCTTGCAAAAGATCGTTAATTTAGCATCCTATGTCACATCCACCGCATCTGCTGTTTATATTTCATTAAATTATAATACTGATAGTAGTGAATTAGCAGCATGTATTCATATTTTTTCAGAATTAGGATCATCATGGCCAGAATCCAATTTGATTCTTGAAATCATTAATAATAGAATCACCAAAGATGAAGATGGTAAATTAGAATCCGATAACCAAATGGCCAATGACTATAATAATCTTTTTTCAGATTTTGACGATTTCATGTTTGGTAATGATATTTTCATTGATTGGAGAATCTTTGACTCATGATTTTTCCAAATTAGTCACATGTATAGCTTCAGTATCGTGGGAAATTGAAGAATCAGCAATCTCATTTTCGAGTTCGTGCTGGATTCTAGATGGTGGAATCACTTCAGCTTCTTTATCATATGTCGTTTTAGAAACTTTCAGTGCCACAAGAAACATAAGTGGCATACTAAATAACATCATACCAAAATTAGCACCAAGTTCATTCATAAATGGGACTTGTAAAGAATCAATACCAAAGGATATAGCAGAACCAGCTGATTGTACACCTTTATAAAACCCAGCGTATCTTGCGAGTTTATATGATTCATTAGACAAAGACCCCATTATCCAATAACACCATGTTTGCCACATGGCATCTGAAATTCCATACATAAAGTACAATACAAAAGGGCCACCAAAGTTTGAATCTGTCCAATCAACATTAGGAGGTTCAGAGTTTCTTGTGAATTGTTTCTGGAAAATAATTCCTCCAATCCAAGTAGCTGTAACAAATACACAAGTAATACCAAGTCCTACCAAACCTCTAAGTTTTCTTTCAAATTTATTATTATCCAAAATTAATCCGATACCAAAGGTACCAATTACTTGTGTAAGCCAATAAACCATTGAGTTCAATGCTCTTGTTCTAAGAGCAAAGTAAAAGGCATTGATTCCAAACTGATATGAATAGAAAAAATTACTAGCAAAAAATGCTGGAAATAAGCAAAGCATTTTCCAATCTCCAAACACTTTAAAAGTATCAACAACCTCCCTTTTGAAACTGGTTTGTTTGAAATTCTCTAACTTTGTACCATCTTTCCTAACTATACTTTGAGCATTCAATAAAGTTAATGAAAGGAAACACCCAAGTATCATGATCACAATAAATGCAACATAAGTACCAGTTTGAACTCCAGAAGTATCAACAGTATTCAAGTTTTGAAGTAATGATATCAATCCACCAATAGTTGCACCTATTGATAAAAGACTCCAAGTTAAAGCGAACGCTTTGGCCTTATGTTTCTCTTCACAATATGACATAACTACCATACCATGTACCGACCATAACAAACCAGCTGAAACTCCACATAATGCACCACCAGCAACCACGAACCCTGTATTTCCAGTTCTATCAAGACACCATAATGCCCCAATGTAAAGAGTATAACCAATAGTACCAAGAAAGAAGGTAATTTTAGCACCTAAAGTATTAACAATCGAACCACCCATAAACCCAACAACAGCAAAACATCCATAAAGCGAAGCCAACGCTTGGTTGGTCAAGTATGCCAATGTAGCCTTCTGACCTCCAGCACCCATACCGGTAGTAGCATCAAACATTCCTGGTTGAGTAAACAAAACACATCCTACCAATACTACTTGAGTGATTGGTCTTCTCCATATATTAGAAAGTCTTTCCATTTTCGTCTTTTAGTGAATTATTAAACTCCAAGATAGTATCATTGACTCCAATTTATATTCTTAGATCTTGGTAAGATTCGCTAAATTTACGATAACGATAACATGGGGTACGGAGATGATTTCCGCGGGGATGATCACCGCGGTATATACCACCATTCAAATAAAATGTGGAGATAGAAAATGTTAAATAAATACAGAGAAGTAGGAGGATTTGGATACAAAATTTTTTGAATACGGAAAATGATCGAAAAAAGCTTAGATGGCCTAGACCTCAACGTCTTGGGAATGAATTCGGGTACATCAATGGATGGAATTGATATAGTCTTGTGTAATTTCAAACAAAGTTCTATTGAGTCTCCCTTACATTTAAAAATAGTAGCTTATGATGAGATGGAGTTCCCTTTGGAATTGAAGATAAGGGTATTGAAGATGATCAGAGAGAATTCTACTACTGTAGCAGAGATGTCACAGATCTCTGCGTTATTAGGAATTGCATTTGCCAAGTCTGCGAGAGATTTTGCAACCAAATATAACCTCGACAAGGACTCCATTGATATTATTGGGTCTCATGGTCAAACCATATGGTATATTCCTGAAACCGAAAAGGGCCAATGTAAGTCAGTTTTAACATACGCTGAAGCTTGTTATATTGCTCAAGAGATGGAAACTACTGTAGTATCTGATTTCCGTGTATCTGAGCAAAGTGTAGGTAGACAGGGGGCCCCGATGATAGCGTTTTTTGACAGTTTATTATTGGTACATCCAACAAAATTAAGAGCCTGTCAAAATATTGGAGGTATGGCTAATGTATGTTTTATATGTCCTGAAAATGAAGGTGGTCTAGATAGGTCTTTTGACTACGATACAGGGCCAGGGAATGTTTTTATTGATGCTGCTATGAGGTATTTCACTAATGGAGAAATGCAATATGATAAGGATGGAATTTGGGGTGCACAAGGTAAAGTTCATCAACAAATTGTTGATGAATTTTTAAGCCAGGAGTATTTCAAGAGATCACCACCAAAAACAACAGGTAGGGAATTTTTTGGAGATTCTGAGGCTATTTCATTAATCAAGGAATGGCTGACTAAAGGACTTAACAAGTATGACATAATTGCTACCTTCACGCGTATTACAGCTAAATCAATGGTTGATGAGTATATGAAATGGTTCGATCGTCCTATCGATGAGCTCTACTTATGCGGAGGTGGAGCATTTAATCCCAATATAACCAATTATATCCAATCTTCCCTTCCTGATATTAAGCTTATCCTCCTTGATGTGACTGGTATAAAGGGAGAAGCTAAAGAAGCTATTACATTTGCTTTCCAAGGACTTGAAGCCATTCTAGGAAGACCCTTGATTGTACCTGATAGAGTTAACTCTAACGATCCTGTAGTTGTTGGCAAAGTTACCCCGGGGTTGAACTACCGTAAATTACAAAAAACCGCTGTTGATTTCACTTCCGGTGGTAACTACTCAGGATACTTGCCTGCTGTAAGAAAATTAATAATTGAAGACAGTCAGGAAATCAATTATTAAAAGACCTACGTAAGTTTTATGGATATCAGATATATGCTTTTTTTACAAAAACAAACTCATTCATTTTCGAATAAATCTAAGCTATTTGAGTAGAACAGATTCGTGTTTTTCATCATACCTGTAGCCTTTGACTTCAAAATCGTCAATTAGTGAAAGGTACTATGTCTATTGATTCTGAGAGCAAATTCGTTATATCTACCATTTACGAACTGACTGTACTACCAAGGAATATCTAGCTAATTTCTCCATTATATTTAACAGTTCAAAGTTTGACATCTAAGGAGTAGTCGTTAATAAACGTTTCAATAGGATTCATTAAATTGATCAAAATGGCAAATTGAACTGGCTCAAATAATAAATGATCACCGTTTAACAAAATTGCATAAATTTGCTAGAAACTTTAAATAACAATATGAAATGATAAAGTATATGTAAAGGTTTGCTAATATCAAAATGATGATATTATACGAGCGTTTTTAAGAAAAATCCTTGTTTTTAACAAATTTCAAATCTTATCAAATTGCAGATCCTTTATGAATGACAATCAGTTTACACATTTTACACTTGAGAACAAAAAGTTGACGTTATGAAAAAATGCATATCGTAGTACAAGAAATCCGAAGGAATTTGAACCATTATACAACGAGTCTTGGACCCTTGCCACAATTCTAATTAGCTCTTCCAGTGTTCTTTACTAAAAACTGGCCAGACATCATCCCAACTTCGCCATGAGTCATGCACTTCAGTATGATCATACACCTTGGTAGCACACTTCGCACGCAGGCTACTACCAACATAGGCATGATAGAAATTCATTCTCCAGTGTAAAGAATGCCCTTCTCCTGCATCCTTTAATAATGTATTCACGACAGCAGACCCTTTTGAAGCGTCAGAGTCACTACCTCCAAAAGTATACTGACATTCAGCCACTAAAGAACCACCGCTGGTATAATAACCATTAGGGTTTATATCTCGTACTGCCAAGCTTGCATTGGCAGTATTGGTTGGGCTCAAAAAATCCATTTTCAAACCCCCACTAGTGGTATGATAGGCGTAATTGGCCGGAACTTCACTAACGTTACCATATAAAATACCAGGATCACTTTCCTTATTGGGCCCTAAATACAAATACACAGAGCTTGCATTGTATTTGTTGATTTCAGTCAAATTGAGAGTTACGTTCACATCCTCGACTTCTACCACAGCCAAATCGTTATAAGCATCAGACCTTTTCGTCAACGCCTCCATAGACTTTAAGTCGATAACGTAAGACTGAGAACTATCACCCCCGATCTTATAAATGCCACTTGCTAACATGTTATCGTCACGTTTATACCAACCCGTAAAATATCCTAAAGCTGAGACGTTTATCCATACTGCTGCCCAAGCTGAGCCAACAGCTTTAGCACATTGAAAACTATTTATCCAAGCTCTACCTCCGTTTTGATTAAGCCAACACAGATTATAAACATTCTCAACTACAGCAGGACCCCAAACCCCTACTCCAGCCGTAATAACCATCGCACCTTGAGTAGTTGTCAACAGACCTGTCATCCATTGTTGTACATCGATACAAGTGACACCAACAAGCACAGCACTTAAACTAAAAAGCATCCATAATTTGGGATTCATTATCGCTGAGAAAATTTTTTCTGATGGTTGCCACACTTTTCTACACTCAAATAATTCGGTCAAGTCCATCGTAATTTACAATATTAGCAAGATTCAACCGGAGGTTTGAAAATAAGGTTCGCTCTTGTTATTTTGTTATTGGTACCTTCGCGAACTTTATTTAAACAAAAAATTTAAATCTCAAACACAAGGTGCACCTAGTTTGGAAGAAGTGGAAAAGATTTACATTGAAGAAGTTCAGAGAACCAGGGAAAAACTTCCAAGGGGCTGTGACCAGAATATCTGCAACAGGGCCCCTTCTGAGTTAGGTGGTTAGATTAAGGAGAGCAGTTCGATAGAATGGTAACTATAATCATTCCCATATATAAAATAACTATAAATAATCACATTGCAAATTCCGTGAGGTTGCTGCAAGATAAGATACAAATTATTTATTCTATATAAATTGACCACCATTAAATCCCTAACAAATCCAGTACCAAATCTTTTCAATAAAATTTCTAGGAATGACAGGCTCATAATCAGCTTCTTCCTGTTCGATTAAATCCAAACCTGTGAATAAATCAATATCTTCAATTGGTCTAACAAATCTGATTCTACCCAACAAGAAATACTCATAAATTTTATGACCAACGTACAACACTAGCAATATTGGTAATGTTATATAAGCAGCAACAAAATCGGGGCCATTGAAGTTGAAAAATACTCCAAATCCATTGGTTATACAAACTAAACCAATAAAGTATATAACAAACCATGCTCCATAAGGTTGTAATGGTGTTTTAAAAGTAACTCTGTCCCATAATTCATTATAGGTGATTGCTTTTCTCCATCTGGTATAAGCAAATGAAACTGCTATCCATGACAAGAACCCAGAAATTGTACTAATATTAGATAACCAGTTAAACACATTAGCTGAAGAACTTGAAACATTTAAATACGCCAAGCACGCAATTAAACTTGTGACTATTACTGAATAATAAGGAATACCAAACCTATTGACTTTTGCAAAAATTCTAGGAGCTAAGCCTTTCTTAGCATTACCATATAATATACGACTTGAAGTGAATAAAAATGAATTAGCAGATGAAGCAGCTGATGTTAAAATACAAGCATTAATGATATGATTTAAAATTGGGATTCCAGAATTTTGAATACCAATGACAAATGGTGAAGCTGATGCATCACTTGACCCGTTTAATAATCTATCTGATGTTGAAATACAGATAACACCAATTACTAAAGTACCAATAATGTAGAAAAAAGTCAAACGATAGATAAATCTAGAAGCAGCTTTAGGTACATTCTTACGAGGGTTTTCAGCTTCACCAGCAGCTGTAACTACTAATTCTGGTGCACAGATGAATGCAAATCCTGATTTGATTACAGCATACCAGAATCCAAGAAATCTACCAGTATCACCTTTTGCTTTATAAGGTTTAAATGCATTTCCATGTTTCCAATATCTGAAACCAAGACGATCATGTGTGGGAGTTCCACCAAAGAATATAACAATCCCCACTATAATCAATCCTGTGATTGCAATAACCTTTATACCAGCAAAGTAGAATTCAGCTTCCCCAAATACTCTGACTGAAGTCAAGTTTAACACAATAATAATTACCAAACATATTGTAATCCATACTGCAATGTTGACATTATTAGGCCAATAGTTGACTAATATAGCAGACGCAGTAACTTCAGATGCTACCAAAATAGCAAAAGCATAATAATAATTCCAACTGATGGCAAATCCTAAACTATCTTCAACAAAATCGGTTACGAAGGCTTGTGGTCCATTACCAGGCAATGGTAAGAATGCAATCATTTCACCCATCATATTCATCACTAACCAAATTACCACCGACATAATAATAAATGCAATAAATAATGAACCTGGTCCTGCTATAGATAATACCCCACCTGCTCCAATAAACAAGGCAGTACCTACAAGTTAGTATTTACTTTTTTAGAATTATAGTTATCATTTTGCAAATCTGTAGAAAGGGTTTCCATGGTGTTCAAAACTAATAAAATACATACCTATACAACCACCTAATGCTAACAATTGGATATGCCTTGCCTTTAAACCTCTGTGTAAAGACTCTTTGCTGTCAAATTTTTCATTGTCTGATTCAGTAGATTCCACTATTCTTGAATTAACTATAGAGAGCTCCAAATGAGAAGAGCCAGATCTCTGAATACTTGGTCTTGAGTGACTAGATTTGACCGAAAATAAATCTTTACTCATAGTTTAAATTCGAAAGATTCACATAGGAGTCTTGTGTACTTATATATAATTTGCAAGATGCGATGACTATTAAATGCTCCGGTCTTAAGTTGAATGGCTGAAGTCTCAACCTATCATAATTTGTCATGGTGAACAATATACGTAATTAGTAAAACTCTTGATAACTGTGGCTTGTAGTTACCCTGAAACTCAGTTCACACCAACACTGATCATTCTTGAACTTTTATGCAATATTTCTAAGTTTTTAAATGAGATCGGTAACTGTTTAAAGCTTAAGGAAACTAGCAGCGCCTTTTAAGACGCAATTTTGCAACATCAGCATTGTTTCTTATTTCTCAAAATTGCGCACAATCGTACCAAAGATTTCAGAGTATTTGCAAGCGAGATGCGCTTCTTATACCTGTAGGTAGTTTTGACACTTACATTTAACAAATACCTGCCCTTCGACTGAAAGATAAGAGGACTGAGAGATAAGGGATGACACACGGATAAAGAGCCCACCGGAATTATTGGTTATTGATCTTAAGTCACATGAACAAGCTTATTATCTTTATAGAAGATGCAATTGTTCCGGGCCTATATCGCCTACGTTGAACCACAATGACGAAATCCTTTCAAGTGCAGGTCGAAAAATTTGTTTAGAAACAGGTCCAATTTGAGAAAATTAAGCTTCGGACTTTAGATCCAACGTATACCTATTATTTAAGACTTGTCTGATATCATTGATACTTGTCTTTAAGTCAATAGATGTACTACTGAGCTTTCTAGTTAGTATTATCAATCTTGGAAAACTGGAGAGAGTCAGTCCCAGTCCCAGATTTTCTACTTTCACAATTTTCAATAGTTGAAGACCCGGAAAAGTCAGACGCTGCACCGAGCCTTCCAAATGGCAAATGACTCAACAGAGGAAAGTGTTACGAATTAGGGTCAATACCAGTTGACTTGAGTATCTTTCTTTGATTCATAAGGGTCTGAAATTTGGGATATCAGTTTATAAGCAAATATGTGAGCTTTTTCTATACTCTCACATCAATGACATTACCTGGGGTATGTTAAACTGAGGTAATTGCAGCAAAATATGAAGTACGCTTCTGCTATTACTCTCTTATGTGGAGTGAAAGAATTCTTGATAAATGTCCATACTAAACATAGACCGCCTGAAATCAGTATCCTACAGCTTTATGTTTAATAACAATTTAAATTACTGATGTATCTGGGGATTCAGCCTGAAGAATTATATCAATAGTTCCCTTACTGCCCCATATGCTTCTTTGGTGGAATCCATCTTCTTTCATTTCTATAGCATTGTCTAGCTATTTAGCAAAACTATCTTGGCTTTTTGATAATCAATGAGTAGTACTATCCCCACATGAGTTTGATGGAATCATAAAGCAGAATAGAAAATGTTAAATCTAGATTGATATTCAACCTGCCAATGTCATCAAACATCAGTGTTCGTAATCCATCATGTCAAACCCCTTAACAAGATGTACAGTATTTAGTTTCTTTATTAGCAATAAACTCTTAAAAAGAAATCCAGACGTGGCTATGATTGATCCTTTTTGACTTCAGGACCTATAACCACTTTAGGTTTGCCATCGGGAATCAATTTAACTTTAATCGAATGCAAATTAAATTTTGATTCTAACACTAATTCACAACTTTTAAATTGTCTACAATTAGAGAACCTTTGATATATTCAACCATTAGGTCATCTTATCTAATCTTCATTTCATCATACAGTCAAGCCACTAGCTTCCGTTAGTTACATCAGTGATTTGATTGTTAATGTAGCTTCATGTGGAAGCCTTCCATCGAAGAATAATTCTTAGCCACAAATGGGGAAATGAATGCGGATTTACTTTAATAGGAAATTACCGTGCACTAATTTCAACACTGGGAAGTTTGGTTTAATGCGTTAGATGCAGCCGATCAAAGGGAGGGACGCACATTGACAATTCGAGAAACCACCGATTTAATTTAAGTTCTCTCCGCATTAATTTAGCCTAGAATTCTGCTGATCCTTACTTACAATGCAATGCGCTAGAACCTAAGTTTAAGTTTATCCAATGCATTTGCGAGCGTGCTAGTCCCACAATGCTTTCCCGGCTAACTATAAATTGGGACAGTTTTCTCCTTGAATTCCTATCATTCAAAGATGTCAAAACACGGAAATTATACAGTTGAAAAAATTACTTTCCCATCTCATGGGGAAACTTGTGCAGGTGTTGCATATATCCCAAAATCAAAGGCACCTCATCCTGGTATAGTTGTTACCGGACCATACTCTTTCGCTAAAGAGCAAGCTCCAACTCAATATGCTACCCGTCTTGCTGATGAAGGATATTTTGCAATTGCCTTTGATCCAAGAACTGTTGGAGAATCTACTGGTACTCCACGTAGATTGGAAAACCCTAAGATGAAAAACGAAGATGTTATATCAGCGATTGACTGGTTGAAAAAGCGTAGTGATATTTCAAAAGTCTACTTAGTTGGGGTTTGTCAAGGTGGACCAGAACTGTTAGATATTGCTTCTTATGACGATAGAGTTACAGCTGTTGCTTCTACTACTGGATACTATAGAGACAGAGAAACAGACTTGTTCATGATTGCTGCTGGAGTAACTAATGATCCATTTGATAAAAAGACTGCTCCTACTACTGAACAACTTGAAGCTCTTTTAGAAGCACGTCTTGAAAGAGCTCATGATGCTAAGAAGAAATATGAAGAAACTGGTGAAGTCATTTACAAACCTTTGGTAGATCCACATTTAGGAACTGTCGCCAAAGGATCTGAAGCTGGTTTGCCAGGTCCTTTAGTTTGGTCATGGTATGGTCCATGGACTTTGAAAGGATGGGAAAATAGATATGCTATCCTAAGCGATTTAGATCATTTTTCTTATTCTACTGTTGAAGGTGTTGCTAAACTTAACAAACCAGCATTAATCGTCCACTCAGATACTTGTATGAATCCATTTTCTGCCAAACGTCACTTTGAATCAATTCCAACTAAAGATAAGAAACTTATCTGGGAAAATGATACTAATCATTTCCAATATTATGAACAGCCTGATGTTGTTGATCGTACCGTTGGCCACATTGCGGAATGGTTCAGTGCTCATAAGTAATCTATGACGTTACTGTCTTTTTAGTTATATAGTTATATTATGTTTTTTTTGCCAAATTAAGGACCTGGACCGCTTTTACATCTATATGCGAGATCCTGCCTCTTAAATGCTAGAGCGGGGTTATTCCTGCAGGCAATCTATAAGTGTACATGGGTATAAAGTATTCTATACATATTACCTAATAAAAACATAAACTGCACGGGCCATGTAAATTAGTTGAATTTTGTTTGGCCAGGTTTTGGCAAATCAACAATATTACGTGCAAAATGAGGACCATCGGTTTTGAAGGATGGTATTCCACTTGACTTTATCATTACATTAAGTAGGGCCCTTTCAAAATCCCTTACCACATCCACATACTTTGGATCCGCTATTAAGTTATGTTGTTCTCTGAGATCATTTTTACGATCATAGAGCTCATTGCTGCTTTCATAGATCCTGTATACATAAGTATAATCTTCATTTCTGAGAGCTATGACCCTTCCAACTGTTTCAAGCTCTTCATGTTGCAAATCTGCCTTTATATCATATGGAAACTCAGCATGTTCAATAATTTGTCTCTCATTCTCTAAAAAGCCTCCTTCAGAAAGAACATACTCTTTATGTTTGATTTTTGATTCATCCCCGTATAGTAATGGTACTAAAGATTTCCCATTGTGGTTGTAAATATTGGCATCTAATTGTGCAAATTCAAATAATGTTGGTGCAAGATCAACCATTTCTACAAGAGAATCCACTTGTTTCCCTTGTGGTAAGTTAAGTCCACTGAAAATCAATGGTTCATGAACAAGTTGCTCTGAAACCCCCGAAGGCCATTTTTCAATGAGATTATGGTCCCCTAAATACTCTCCATGGTCAGTAAAGAAAATCGTTAATGTATCTTTTTCATGGTCACCACTTTCAATCTTAGAAACTATCCTTCCGAGCTGATCATCAATTCTAGAAACCATACCATAGTAAACAGCACCAACTTCTTGCCAAACCTCGAGAGGTATATCGTTAAGCTCGTGTCTATCCCTCAATCTTTTCATATAAAGAGGTTCGTAACCGGTCTTATCTTTGAATGACAACGGTTTAGGAATTTTCGACCTGTCATGAAGAGAAAAGTATGGCTCTTCAACTGCAAAGGGACAATGAGGAAAAAATAAGGGAAGAAACAACACCCAAGGCTTTCCACCTGTAGTTATAGACCCATCAGCAATTCCATCAAACCACTTTTCGGCACTTTGAATTACTGCTTCGTCAAAGTCAAGAATTGGATCTCTCTCACCTTGGTAGTAGAGTCTTCCATAATCAAACTCTGCTTTTCTCTGTACATAATCATCATGGTATTTCTTCATAATAGCTCTAGCATCTTGGAAAGATTCGAATAGACTAGTCTCTTGATCTAAAAGAAATCCATACTCATTCAAGCTTCCTTCAGATGCACCGTTCTTGAATATGTGGCCTCTTTCACCAACTGAAACAACGTGATAATTGTTCTCTTTCAAACTCTTAAAAAAATTATCTTCCCAGGATTCAAGGTGTGTTGCAAGACCCCAATGTCCTGTTGCATGAGGATATCTCCCAGTAACAATGGAGGCCCTACTTTGAGCACAGACTGAATGTTGCAAATAACAGTTATTGAATTTTACACCTTTGTTTGCCAATCTATCTATATGCGGCGTATGTACTACATCATTTCCAAATGTCCCCAAAGCATCGAATCTAAGCTGATCTGGCATAAAAATCACAAAATTTGCAGGCTTCTCATGTTTTTGACTCATTGCTGATCAATTGGTTGAAAGATCAATAATTTTCGTTAATAAGCAAGATATAACTGGCTCAATACTTCCTTAAATAGGAACTTGACTAAAGGGCCCTAATCACATGATATGATTTGATTTGGTCTTTCTTTTAGCCGAACCGCTTAACATTTACGAAAACAGTAACGGTCGACGGATGATCCTACTCAAAGATACACGGAATTATGACACCCGTTAACTCTTCATACTAATTATAGCAGGAAAAATGTGGTGGCTCCCAAATACTGTGGTGGCTCATGCAGATTTATTATTTTTAGATCGATATCGCATCTGTTTGTGCCGCGTATTTCCTAATTAAGTAAGACTGTAGATCCCCGATGCGTTATAATAAGCATGATTGGCATGCACAAAGGTGTATAAATGAAACAGGTGTATTAGTAACACAATAAGTCGTCATATCTCTCCTTGAGTTACTTATAAAGAGTATGTTCTACTGATGAAAACTCATAATTATGGAGTCTCTGGAAAGCATTAAAAAAGTAGATATTGGTATAGACACCAAAGAAGTCAATTCAAATGCTCATACTTACACTGGAGAATACAACCCAGATGATGTCCATTTGTTAGCACCACCTCTTGAGTTCACAGATAAGATCTTGAAATGGAAAGATATCAGAAATAAGTTTCGTAGAAAACCAGACGGCTATTATGATGAGATTGCAACCCGGTTAACAGTTTTCGAAGATCCAAATCAGGAAATTCTGCGCAAGTATTTTCCAACGTCAAAGTGGGAAAACTTTAAAAGGTTTGATCCTTATTTTAGATGGACAAACAGGGAAGATGAAGCTGCAACCAGGAAAGTTGACTGGGTAATTCTACCAATTGTTTGTGTTTTATTTTTTGCTTTAAATTTAGATAGAGGAAACCTTGGGTCTGCAGTTGCTGCCGGTTTATTAAAAGATTTAAAATTAACTACTGATCAATATAACATGGGTAATAATCTAAGATCTATTGGGTTCATCATTACTGAAATTCCTTCACAGATGATAGGTAAAAGATTCGGTCCAGATTGGTGGATGCCATTGCAAGTAGTCCTTTGGTCAATTGTTGCACTTTGTCAGTTTTGGATGAATGACTACAAATCCTTTTATGCTCTAAGATTTCTTTTGGGGGTGACTCAAGGAGGATTTATTGCTGATAGTGTTCAGTACATTTCCTATTTTTATACCAGAGAACAGTTAGCATTCAGATTATCGATTTTCTGGTTTTTCAATTCGGTTAGTGGTGTGTTAAGTAGTCTTTTATCAATTGCGTTTCTTAAGGTACATTTACATGGCATTGAATCGTGGAAGTGGCTTTTCTTGTTTGATGGAATTGTTACATTATTCTTTGGAATCTTAGCTTTCTTTTTTATGGTTCCTGGCCCAACCCAAACCAAAACTCGTTTATTTCCTAACGGGTACTTCACAGAAAAAGAAGAAAAGATTATATCAAATCGTTTGATTAGGGACGATCCCACCAAAAGTGATATGCATAATAGAGAAGGTGTCACAGTTAAACAGTTCTTTAAAACTTTGTCAGATTATGACTTATGGCCATTATTGATCCTTTCGTTTGTTTTCCAAATTCCCTTATACCCAATGCAGACATATCTTAATATATCCTTGAAGGAATTGAAATTTACTACGAATGAAATCATATATTTGAATATCCCTATCGAAGTGTTCACTGGTATAACATTAATTGCATTAACACTCTTTAGTGAATTTGTGAATGAAAGGTCTATAGTATCAGCTTTACCACAAATCTGGGTATTAGCTTGTGTTCTTGTTGAGTACGTAAATGTTGAAAAGATAGGGCCATGGGGACAGTATGCCATTAATTTCTTTGTGATTGCAATGCCTAATGCTCAAGCAATTATAGTATCGTGGTTATCCAGAATTTCGTATTCAGTTAGAGCTAGAACAATTACTTCACCCATGTCAAATATAGGAATCCAACTTGCTGGACTTGTAGGTCAAAATATCTATAGATCTGATGATGCTCCCCATTATCACAGAGGTAATAGAGTAATTATTGGGATATGTGTCATGAACTTTACTTTATTCATTTTGAGTAAGTTCTATTACATTTATAGGAACAAGCAAAAGAGAGCTATTTGGAATGAGTTGAACGAGAGTGAGAGAGAGGAATATATTGAGAAGCATAGATTTGATGGTAACAAGAGAGCCGATTTCCTTTTCGAACATTGATTATGATAAAGGCACGATGTTTTTCATCTGTTCGTATTTTTGTTTTAATATATAGAGATACCTGGGTCTCGTTGCCTCAAACAGGAAATTTGTAACATAGAGCAAAATATTTAGAGAGAGTCGGTCATACCGTGTGATGTACCCTGGTCTAAGCCCCCATAGTTAGTGGCAAACCTTAGAGTGTGCTATAAAAACAAAACATAATTTAGCTACACAGCTACTTAAGCAACAATGCCAACTTGAACTAAGTAAACAGATCTTCCATACCAGTACTACTGTAGAACCTTCCACTAGCTTTATAGTTATAAAAGTCAATGGCTCTCAATAACTGAGCAGAACCCTCTTCAACGGTGTACATTTTTTCATATAAGTAATTAGATCTTCTAGCAAAAGGATAAAACGCTTCAGTTCCAGCATCTTCACCTTGTGTGTCTACAATACTTGGACAAATTGACAAAACAGTGAATTTTTCTGAAGCTAAAGAAGCACCATATTTGGCAGCAGCAAGTGAAAGTGCAGCTTTGGATAATGAATAAGGTAATACAAAATCAATTCCTGTATTGATGTTCCAATGGATATTACCAAGACCTGAAGAAACAAAGATTAACTTTTTCTCAGTTCCTTTTCTTAACAAAGGAATGAAGGTATTGGCAATGAACATTTGGGCATACACATTGATCTTAATAATCTCATCAGTTTCATTAATAAAACTTGACCAATCTTCCCTGGTTTCAGATAATTGAAGAACACCCTTTGAGTTGGCTGATCCAAGAGCAGCAGCACTTAAAATAACAAAGTCCAATGAAGGTGTATACTTAAGAATTTGATCACGAGCTGCTTCTATATCATCTTCAGATCTAATATCAGCAACGATAATATGAAGTCTATCAGATTTGATCTTATTCAATTCGTCTAAGTTGGAGGAGGCTCTGACAATTCCAAAAACTTGGGTATCGTCTTTTTCTAAGATGATTTTGGTCATACCTAAACCAAGACCTCTGTTAATACCAGTAATAAGATAATTGACCATTTTCTGTGCTTTTTTGTTGTCTATTTAATAAAGATTCTAGAGAATATGGCCCTTCTTATAGTCCTCCGGCTGCTTCCATTTTCTTCTTGATCACATTCATTTACAGCCTACGCTTACAAATAGCTCCTAAAAGCTAATGATAAAGTTCAAATAATGTTTCTGCATCAGGTATGTGAATCACATCTGCAACAACTTACATCCATTTTGAGACGGAAGGATCGCATTCCTGCATAAACCAAAGTTTGATTTTTTTGATAAACGTCAGCTTAGTAATAAGACAGGAAGGAAGAGAAAGAATCCAACCATAATGAAGAACGTGTTTGATAGCAAAGAGAAGGTGACAGGGAACTCAAAGAAAGACAAGCGGTTGATGCAAATGAGACAATCCCAGCAGTCTCTTCGTGATCGTAGGATATCTGAGCTCGCTTCTCTCAAAGCGGACATAAATGACTTGAAGAAGAATAACGATATCCTTTCTGCTACTATACGGCTACTTGCGGGACTTGACATAGATGAAATTCCAATGACAAATCACAAAGTCAAACATTTGAGAGAACTTTTCGCTTACGAAATCAACGAAGAGGATACCATAAGTGCACAAGAATTCACAGAAAACTTCAACTTCAAGAGCAAGCATCTTTATAGGGACAACGAATTCATACTAGTTTACTTCTGTAAGTTGAATCTGAGGTGTTATAACAAATTCATGAACCTTGAAGAAGAGGAACCCATGCCTCATAAGATTCTCAAATTTATCAAAATGTATGGGGTGACATTGCCTGCAAAATATTATGCACAACTTGACTATGTTGCAAAGAACAATAGAATACCGAAGTGTTGGATGGGAAATGACGAATTTTTGCCCCCAAATTACATGGGTGTGGTGGATATAATAAGGCATCTAGATACTGAATTGGACGTACAGCGTTGTAACATAGAGGTTCTTCTATATTGTGCAAGTAGGTACCTTTTTGCAACCCCTTTTGGCCCAGTTATCAAACGAGAAGAACTCAATTGGGCGTTTGAACTTTCCTACAATCCTAATTTGGACGTTTATTTCTTAATGGAGGCCGTGGAAGCTTCCCTTGGTGATATACCTGAGGCTGTGATTGTGTCATTAGCTGCTGGATAAGATATCCTATAGAGGTTGATTTTCTGCTGTTTAGCAGCTGACTTACAGCCACCCTGATAACATCTGAGTATATATTTACTAATCATATACGCCAATCAACACGGCATTACTTACTGATCAGAAGCAGACTCATATCTGGTACCTTCCCATTAGTCCATTTCTTGATATCATTCAAGTCTAAAACTTGATTGTTACCACAATGTCTTCCTTGTAAATCCTTAAGATCTCTTGCTTTTCCTTCGTCTGGTCTCCATCTCCATAACTTTCTCTTATCTTCATCTAAACCAGATTCTCCTTCCAATGCAAGAGCACTTATATATTTCCCAACAACAGGCATGTACTTGAACCCTTGACCTGAATCACCAGTTCCTAAGATCAAATTTTCATGTTCTGGGTGTTGACAGAATAAGAAATGACGATCTGGTGTATCAGTACACCAACAAATCTTAGCAACTGAGAATTCTCTTTCTGCTAGTTCAGGAAGACTCTGTCTTAACATTTCTCTCATATATTGCTCAGCTTCTTCAGGAATTTCATCTCTAAATAATGGAACGGACTTACCTCCAACAAAATTGGTATAACCAGGGAACTCATTACAGAATTTAAGTTCATTGTTTTCATCAGGCTCAAAGTAAAATCCAAGGTTTACATTCATGACAACCGGGATCCCTTTCAAAGCAGCAGCTTCTTCATCAGTTAATTGTATGTGGCCAACAGTCCAACATTTAGCTAAAAGTTGGTTTTCGAAATTCAAAAACTTAGCTGAACTAGCTCCAGCACAAAGAATGGTTTTATCGGCATAATGTAACTGACCAGATAATGTCCTAGCACCCAAACACTTACCAGCATCATCATAAAGAACTTCTTCGACTGAATCGACGACAAATTTAGCACCTAATCGAGTACACTCTTTGGCACAATTTTCCAAAGCTAATCTTGCAAAAGTCCAACCACAATTGTTCTCTTGTAAGAGCCCAGTCCAACCTTTATATTGTTGACCTTTTGCATTTGTACCATTGATTATGCTTGCAAAGTCATCAGGAGTTTCCAATTTTCTAACTTTATCACCTCTTTTCGATAAGTAATCGAACCTGTGATCGATCTTACTATTGTTTTCATCAAGTGTAGCATATACAATTCCAGTTTCATGGAAAGCATCTTTAAACACTGGGTCTTCTCTCCAAAGTTTCAAGGCTTCCAATCCCAAGGTTGGATAGAAATCATTTGTTGAAGTTGTTTGCATGATTTTGTTCACATCGTTACCGGCTGATAAAGGAGATGGTACGGGGTAAGGATCTATAAGTGTGACATCTGCTTGTTCCTTTCTCAAAATGTGGAGTGCAGTGGAGAGTCCAAAAGTCCCGGCACCAATGATAATAATTTTCTGAGTCATATTGAATGTATTTGATCGTGGTAAAAACTAAGGATTATACCAGCTTGAAATATTGTTTGTATGGTGGTATTATGGGGTGATATCAGGATGAATATCTATAAAAACATTCGACAAGTGCATATCTCTTCGACCTGCCTTGTGTGAGACATGGAATTGAATGCGCGGAATTATGTCATGATGGTGCTAGAGAGGATGGTGCTAGAGATCAGTTAGCTAGCAAGAGGGTCAAGACCGATGTTTGATCAACTGGGAGTAGTCTACCTGAAGAATCGTACCACCAATGGCGTTAACGTTCATCATACTACACGGAAGCTTATACCATGCGGAAGCTTAGAGGATGATGGAAACGTGTATACAAGTTAATCTAATCTAAAAACATCTACCATGGTAAAATCTCACCATTTTCATTGAAGAACTTACCTGTGTCGTCAACACCAGCATCATTGAAGATCTTAATCAATTTGGCACTTTGACCCTCTGGTGAACCGAAGTTGTTTTTTCCAAACATAGGTTGAATTTCCAATGTCAGGTCTGTTTCGACCAAACCAGGATGTAAAAGTAAGGTAATGGAATTCTTGACTAATTCATTTTCAGAACCACTATGTTCGATGGCTACTTGTTTACCAAAATGATTAAGAGCAGCTTTTGATGCACCATAAGAGTTACCTTTTGGAACACCTTCAACACCAGTTGAACCAACTGCAGAAGTAACAAAGATGATTTTCTTATTTTCTTCACTTTTGGATTTGAATAAGTAATCATGTGCTGCATAGTAAGTCTTGACAGAACCACTAACGTTGACATCAAGAACTTTGGTGTAATCATCAGGTTTTGAATCACTAAGGTTTCCCAAGAAATTTGGAGGGGCAATAGCAGCATTGGCAATTACAACGTCGATACCCTTTGGTGAGTATTCATCAATCTGTTTGAACAGTTCTACGAAGCTTGCATATGGTTCACTCATGTCAAGAGTGATAACCTTAAGGTTCTTATAACCCAATTTTTCAACTTGAGAAGCACTGGTGGCATTTCTTACAACACCAATGACCAAGTTCTTGGGATGGTTAACAAGGTTCTGAACAAACCCCAAACCAAGACCTCTATTAATACCGGTAATTAAGTAAACTGTCATTTTATTTTATTTATTTTATTTTGTTTTGTTTTCTAATATTGACTATGAGGATATGATGAATTTATATAGTGCCATAATTCATCTGGTGCCATTGCATCGGGCGTTATTGTTAAATTAGTCGTGAAATGATTGAAAGGTGAATCACCTTGATGTACGGAAATAAACCTTTAAGTCCGCGAACTTGGTGATGCTACCAATAATTTACGAACCTGATACGGGGAACTATAAAACTCGGCAGATGAGCCCTTCCCTGATGGCAAAATAAATCAAAACATTTATTCATACATACACGACTAAGTGGCAATAGCACCGGTGGCACCGACAGTACCAACTGTGGAAGGGGTTTCAGAATTTCCTTGGAAATGGTGCCATCTTTCAATAGTTCTACCGAAGAATTGTAACAAGTTCCTTTCTCCTGCTTGCAGTCTTCCTAAAGAATAGCCCTTGATGTAATTCCAATGATGGAATTGAATCTTCTCCCATTTTTGAAGTTCGTGGTTTTTGTCTAATCCTAATCTCAAAAGCTTTGGAGAGCTTATATCTTCTGGATCCAAATTGGCATTAGCGTTGGGGTTACAGAAGTAAATCAAGACCAACCTTTCATGATTCCTTTGATCTTGTGGAGGTTCTACGACTCTGTGCAAACATGCCTTGAATAATCCACCACTTATGAATTCCATAGCATCACCAATGTTAACAATAAGCGAGTCTGGTCTATGTTTTACATACTTCCAATCACCAGTAAAATAATCTTTGATTTGTAAAGAAAGCATAGGTTGTGAAGTGATGAAAGAAAAGGCACTAATATCACTATGACCCCTTAACCAAGTTCCTTCGGTTCCTTGACTTGCAGTTTGATCATATGGTTGGTATAACATAAATCTACCATGACTGGCAGAATCATCTTTATTACTACCATAGTTTTGGAAGTAATTGTTCAAGATCGTACCCTCAGGGACTTCTAAGATTAAATCACATAATGCTAACAATTTGGGAAGGACTTCCTTATGAATAGTGTTATAATAGTCAGCAATCTCTTGTATATGTGCAGCTACTAATTCTGGATGTTGATCGTACTCTTCCAAAAATGAATCCTTATAACTGTCTCTGAAATTGTAGTGTACGATATTGTCCCTAACATTATTCTTAATGGCCCAGTACCCTTTAGGTTTAAATCCTTGTCCTCTTTCACCACCTTTTGACTTTGTAGTTTCCTCTTCTTTGGTTGGTGCACTGGCTAAATATTTAGCCTTGACGTCGTCTGGTAATGTACATACACTATAAGCAATTGCTCTAATGTGTTCAGTTTGTTCTCTACTGATTCCATAATTTATTAAGTTGAAAAAACCGTAAGTGGTTATAGAGTTCTCTAAAACCTTAGCCAATTCTTTCCTCTGACTTAAGAATTCATCTCCTTCTTTGTATAGCGATAAGTCAATAGCTTGTAACTTAATGGAGTCGACATTTTCTTTTGAAAGTTCTACATCCACAAATGGCTTGACGTTATACTTCTTATCAATTTGTTCTGTGTTGAAAGACATGATTATGATGAAAATGCCTCCTAGGGGGGAAATCATGGCGTTTATAATCGAAATTGACCCCACAGTTTTGGTTCCGATTCATAATTTCCAAGAGTAGAATTGAAATCGTAAATGCAACCCCACCGAAAATTCCATTCTATTAATCTTACGAAATTCCGTTATTGCATGAGTCAAGCGTAATAACGGCTGACAAAAGATCTGTGGCATTTATGCATTGTTAATCTTGATAGTCCCGTATCATGCTCAATTAGTCAAATGTGCGGAATACGAATTGATGCAATAGCTGCAAAAAAATCTGTGGCTCACCGCTACATTTAAAGGTTGGGATATCTTATGGTTTTAGATTCATTTAGACAATTGGATCTTGATAACAATGAAATTGCCTTCTTTCTTACCTCATTATAGAGATGTTCCTTACGAAGAGGACCAAGACGATTTAGACTCTGAGAAGATCAGTGACGAAGTAATTATTAGAGAATATAGAGATGAAGCTACTAGACCTTGGTATAAATTCTTCGATGAGTATGAGTATAGAGAAACCAAAGAAGATTCTTCAAAACATGATTGGTGGAGGTTTTATGAGAAGGGTACGTCTCCTCAGGAGAAGAAGTTGTTGATTAAACTTGATATTCTTCTTGCCTTTTATTCATTTGTAGGTTATTGGATAAAGTATGTTGATCTGGCTAATTTGAACAATGCTTACGTCTCAGGTTTAAAAGAAGACATCGGTATGAAAGGTAATGACTTGATCAACACTCAAGTTCTTTTCACTGTAGGTCAAATCATCTTTGAATTACCATGGATGTTCCTTTTACCTAGAATCCCATTACCTTATGGTTTATTCCTCTGTGAGTTGGTATGGTCAATATTCACTTTGGCAACATATAGAGTCACTAATCCTGCAACTTTAAAGGCTTTTAGGTTCATAATTGGTGGTGCAGAAGCATGCTTTTTCCCTATAGTACATTTCAGTCTTGCTAGTTTCTATAAGTCTACTGAAATTAGTAGAAGGGGTGCATTATTCTACTGTGGACAATTTCTTGGGGTTTTAACCAGTGGTTTGTTACAAGCAGCAGCATCAAAGATTCCAGGAGTAAATTCGAAGTTGACTGGTTGGCAATGGATGTTTATTATCGATGGAATCATTTCATTTGCAGTTGCCTTTATGGGACTTATCATGCATCCTGGAACTCCTATGAAATGTTATTCGCTATTCTTGACAGATGAAGAAATCAAGTTAGCAAGAAGGAGAATGAAGAACAATCATTCTGATATTAACCCTACTGTGAAATCATTCTTTGATAAAAACACATGGACAACTATGTTGAAATCATGGCATTTCTGGTTATTATCGTTGATAAATATGTTTGGGTTCAATACCAACAGTGCTTCTTCAGGATCCTTTGCTTTGTGGTTGAAGTCGTTGAACAGATATGATACTGCTAAGCTTAATAACTTGACCACCATTCCTCCGGCTTTAGGACTCATATGGATCTTCATAGTATGTGTGGGAGCTGATGTCACTAGAAAGAGATTTGGTATGATCATCTTCTCATTTATAATGAACTTTATAGCGAACTTCCTATTGGCTTTATGGAACATTCCCGAAACTGCCAAATGGGCTGGGTTCTACCTTACTTACTGGTCATGGTCCCAAAGTTCAGTTTTCAATCCTTTGATCAGTGATATTTTGAGACATGATAATAACTTAAGGTCCACTGAATGGATGGCTATTTATATCATTGGGCTACAGTCCAGTGCATGGATGAGTAAAATCAGTTTCCCTACCACACAAGCTCCACGTTATACTCGAGGTTTCAGTATATGTGCCGGATTCAGTTTGTGTTTTGTTATACTTATTAGTGTAGCATACATTTTATATAAAAGAGATGAAAAGAAAAATGCTTTGAAGTATGGGATCTATGTTTATAATAGTAAGCTCGGTGAAGCTCCACCACAACCTGCCAGCATTACTGATGAAAAAATCCTTGCTGAAAAGGATTCTAAAGAATTCATTGCTGAAGATGTAAAAGAATTATCTCTTAAATAGTTTAGTATATATATTTACCTTTATTCCCTATTTAGTATACATATGTGTGTCAAACACATTTCTTAAAGTACTAACTCTCTAGCTTATATAATGACCCAGGTCAGAATCCCATAATTTCACATTAATGTTTTCATCAATGATTTGAACGAAATTATCCAACTCCAATCCCAATTCATTCCAATATTTTTCATCAATTTCATCTACTTCATCATTAATCTTCACATCATGAGCCAATATATCATTTGATAATAAAGGTTCATCAATCTCGTTATCACCATAAATAAAATCCCAAATCGAACCTTTTAAATCGCTTAATAATTTCCAACGATCTTTGCATTTTTGAGTTGTATGTTTTGATAAATACAATAAGTTGTTAAATACCTCATTGACGATTTTAACCTTCTCATCATGCTGAAATGATTTAATGTTAATAATCGATTTATTTAATGAATAGACTTGTTTCAACTGCTTAACTAAAATACGCAAAATTGAAAAGATTGTTTGAATTGGCTGAAACTTTCTTAATTCCCACAAAAATCCAATGAATTCTGGCATTTTACCGTATTTCATAAACTCCTGTAATAAATGAATTTGATTCCTTAGTAAAGCGGGATTATTCAAAATTTCATCTTTTGAAATTGACGATAAATCAAGTGTATTTTGACGGTTTTGATTTTCTACCACGATGTTCAAAAGAATTTTACATCTATCAGGTAAAGTTGAAATTATAGATGATGAAAACTTGATGAATAGTTCTTGAGATGGCATTATATATGAAGGATTACAAATCTTTTCAATTTGAGTTGAACAATAAATTGAAAGTTCATTAATTTCATCATTGATTGAATTAATATCATTAATATTGATTGGTAAGAGTTTAAATCTTCTTCTTAAGATTTTATTACAAATTTCTACCCATTTAAATTTCGAGTTTGCAAATGCCATAGATTGGTTTAGAATCTTATAATCTCCATTGTAACTTTTAAAAAATTCATTAGGTAACAATGTATCATACTCTCCATCAATTATTATTGGAGACAATCTTGATGATAAAGCTGTTGTCACATCAAGATAATAAATCTGCCACCAAAGTAATCTTCTAATTTGAATTTCTCTTTCATCAGCAATATTATGATAATTGATTGGATCTCTATTCAATTCCAAAAGTTGAGCTAATCTGATTAATGTAGCAACTGATCCACAATCATCGGTTCTACAATCATTTCTAATCACAGAATGTAATATAACTGAAGATTGTAACCCAATTAATGAAATATTCTTAGGAAAATCACTCATTGATAATGCAATTTCAGTGGCACCGACAAAGAACTTCATTCTTGCAACATAAATTTCATTTGTGTTTTCTTTAAAACTGATTTCTTCAAATTCTGAAACTGATGATGCATAGAAAATTGTAAAGATTTGAATATAGAACGATAAATCAGCTGATGCCTTATCATTCCAATAATTTTCATAAAGAGGACAAATTGACTCCCAATCCAATATTGGAATTATTGGGTGGATTGTCACTTTATACCTTGTAAATAATAAATCAGCCAATTTTTTCTCTGGCATAAATGATTCAAGAGTTCTTAAATTTTCTTTGACCGATGTACCAGTCTGGTTTAAAGAAGATCTAAAAATAGTGGTGATGACTGGTCCAATTCTTGAGTTTGGATTTAATTCTTGATCATTCATTTGAACTCTGGGCCAAAAGTTTTGAATTATTGGTAAAATACCTTCATCACATGAAGTAATTGGAGTTTTGGGAGTGGGTGGCTTGAAATTAAACGATTTGTTAGTGAATTTGGATATAGGTATTTTACTCATTGGTTTATCAACTGACTTATCTGAGGATGTAGATGGTGAAGTTGCAGAATTAGACATTGATGTTTCCGAAAATGATTTATCAGATCCTGAAGTTACAGATACAGCTGTAGTGAAATGAATAGGAGAATTGAATTTATTAGGAGATTCATCCTCCTTATCTGACAACTTGTCATACTTTGAAAATATTGATACTGAAGAACTAGTCGATTCATGTGATGGTTTACGTTCCCGGTTATCATTGTGATACATCACATTTGAAGGTCTTGGTTGATCTGCACCAGTCTCATAGCTGCATTGATGGCCATGAGCTTTGCAGTATTCACAAACAGGTCTTTCCCTTGAGCATTTACGTTTTTGTTTCCTACACCTAACACAAGAAACGATTTTGCAACTTTTAGGCGCTGAGTTAAATTTACTAACCCCAGGAATTTCTTTCATTACCGAAAAAGTGCGGTTTTGCTAGGCTTTATAATATGGGAAAAATGTGTACGAACCAATAAATTGGATTAAGTTTATGACTATTTTCATGCATAGCTAATGCAATTCTTGTGATTTGCCTTAACTGTGTTAGAAGAGCATGAAAGTGTGAAGATCTATCATGTCTGGGACCATATGGAAGTATGTGAAGGGTTCATGAAGTTTGATTTAGATACGAAAGGGTTTAGGAGATTGGGTACTCTTGGTAGTCACTCAGGTTATATGATTTCGGTATAGTACTAAACAAATCCAGAAGAGTATGAGACTGTGGAACAGATCAAATTCATTTAATATAAAGTTTGGGGGTCGAAGGAAAAATGTGTGTTTGCAACCATTGCACCAAAACGTTAGTTTAAATGGCTACTGAAAAATTACCGTAACCTGTACCCTGTTACGAATAAAATTCCAGGATACGTAGATTGTTTCATTCCATTATCATTCAATCAGTTAATAATGGTCTGGTCATACGCTTAAAGGCAATTGAAAAGGAGTCGGATATCAAATTGCCTAATGCGGTAGGGCCCCTCCGGGGTTATGAGAATTCTCATATTACGAAACTGTGGATTATAAGTAAGATGCAATCACCACATAATAAATGCCAATGGAATTTGAGAAGATCGAATTAGTTAACAAGCGAAGTTTCAATGGTAGGGAGTTCCCTGGAGCTATTCAATTGAATCGAAGTTCTGAGTCAAAACTGGATATAATTCAATATGTCACTGATAAGGCCAAACTGGGGTACTTTAATAGATTGGTTGAGGAACATGGAGCCTTAGTTATAAGAAATTTAGGCCATAGCGATATCGATTCGCTAACGGAATTTATTAAGGCGATAGGGATTAACAGTGGGGACGTAGTGTTCGAGCAAAACGGGACGGTTGCACTGAGGACTGAAATCAATGATGTGGTTTCTACTGCTAATGAGGGACCACCCACTAAGAAGCTATTCCAACATAACGAGTTTAGCAGATTCCACAAATACCCAAAGAAGTTATTTTTTGTATGCCATGAATTTAATGCAGAAGGTGGTGAAACTCCAATAGTCCATGGTGGAGAATATTTCCAAGAAATATATAAGAAGAACCCACAACTCGTTAAGGAACTTGCCCAAAAAGGGTTATACTTGAAGCAAGTATGGCCCAAGACTACCAATAACAAAACCAGTTGGTCTGATAAGTTCTGCTTTGGTAGAGACCTTGATAAGTCAAAGGACTCACTAGAAGAGCAGAAGATAAAGGCTGAAGCCATAGTAAAGTATGCTGTTAGTGATGACTTTGAATGGGACAAAGACGATAATTTGATAGTTCACCAACACACTATTCCAATACGTAAATATATCCACGAAGATGGAGATGAGTACCCTTGTTCATTCAATAGTATTGCAACGTTCTATGGAGATGAGAAGTATTCCATCGAGGGACATGATAAAACAGCACCAATTAAGTATGATAATGGTGAAATAATCCCACAAGAGTTTTTGGATCAAATTTTACAAACTTCCATAGATATCTCCTACAACCATACATGGGTGCAAGGAGACATAGTAATTGTAGATAATTACCAAGTAAGTCATGGAAGATTACCTTGGAAAGGTGCCCGGAAAGTTTTAGTTAGTATGTGGGATACACCCAATAAGAAACCATTTGAGCCATGGGTTCCTAGTTAGTGCCCAGAAACTAAAAGTGTGTAATTTTAATAAAATTTAGTAAGTCCCTTTTAAAGTTAGCATATTTTGCAGCCAAATTATCTCGTAGAGCCAAATTCGATTCTAATGTAATTCGGATTCTGGCGTAATTCCGCCTACATTCCATTGGATTCCTTTATACAATCTAAGCACAAATCACTGACTAGATAGTAAATCATTAACAAAGACGTTGAATAACGGCATGTTGTGTGCACTTCCGTAATGAATGCTGAATCCAGGAAATAGGTTCCGCGTGCATGAGCCACACCTTATCAATGCATAGCCAGATCCTACCGAGATTTATAAACCATGTAATTCGTCTTGTATCATATCGTATCTAAAGTATCAAAATGGCTTCACCAACCGACATCAAAGAGCCAGAAGTCATTTTGGACCAGAATTCAGAAGTTTCTTCTCTGAAGACTCCAGCCATTCCCATCACAGAAAAAGGTGCAAAATTCGCTAAGATCTTACTTAACGACAATCATTATGAAGTCACCAAGAAGTATGCCGATGCCACTTTGGACTTAATGCAACAAAACGGTGGCAATGTTCCTGATTTCACCCCGGAACAACATAAAAAGTTGTATCGTAAAATATGGTATACAGTTGTCCCATTGGTTATCATTGTCAATGCTACCTTATTCATTGATAAAGATGCTATCATCTTCTCCAGTAACTTAGGGTTATGGAAAGATATGAACATTTCAAAAGATGACTATAACAACATCCAGACGTTCTTCTACATTGGGTATTTGGTAGGACAACCAATTAGTCATTACTTATTCCAGAAATTGTCCATCAGTAAATATATTACCGGAGTGTTAGCATTCTGGACCGTACTATCATTTGCTACGCTTGGATGCAAAAGTTATGCAGGTATGGCCGTTCTTCGTGTATTATTGGGGTTGACAGAGTCAGGGATAACTCCGTGTTGTGAACATACTATGGCGATGTTCTTCACTTTAGATGAGCAGGCCATTGTTAATCCAATCTTCTGGTTATCGTGTCTTGCTATTGATTTACCATTCACATTCGTCAGTTATGGTCTTCAGCGTACTACTTTATGGAGACCTTGGAAATGGTATTGGGTCATTACTGGTATTATCTCAGGTTTGGTTTCGGTATTAGCATATTTCGTTTATCCTGATAATCCTGCCAAAGCTTGGTTCTTTACAGTCGAAGAAAGAGTTCAAATCATTAAGAAAGTCCAAGGACAATCCAAATCATCTATTGAACAGAAAACCTTTAAACCTTATCAGTTCATTGAAGCAGTCAAGGATCCTATCAGTTGGTTGTTCTTCTTTTATGCTTTAACTAATATGTTGGACAATGCTACAACGTATCAAGCTTCAATCATATATACTTCATTGGGGTTCAGTAGTTTGACATCTAATCTTTTGATTGCAGTTCAAACTGGGTTTTCCATTTTCTGTGTATGTTGTGGATCATTAGCCTTGACTGTTTTCCGTAAACAATCATTCATAGTATCAATAGTTTGTCTATTCCCACCATTGTTAGGAGCCATTCTAGCCATTGCCCTTCCTTATGAGAACAAAGCCGGTCTTCTAGGAGGAATCTTTATGACACGTTCAAATGGTGTTGCTTATATTCTTGTGTTTTCATTAAGTCAAGCAACGGCTGGTGGTTATACCAAAAGATTGACCAGAACCTTCCTTTGGATGATTGCTTATTCGATCGCTAATTGCTTAGCTCCACAAATGTGGAAACCTCAATATGCTCCAAGGTACAACGTTCCTTGGATTGTTCAAATTGCCCTTTGTTGGGTGACTGCTCCTTGTATTCTTGTAACGATCCGTTTCATTTTGAATAGAAGAAACAAACAAAGGAGAAAAGCCATTGAGGAAGAAGGTGACAATGATTATGGGTTTGTTGATACAATTGGTGAAAAGGGTGAAGTCATCAAGGAGAAGGTTGATGTTTCTATGTTGGATTTGACTGACTTAGAGAACAAAAGGTTTATTTATCCTTTGTAGTCGTAGAGTGTTTGGCTTGGTGTTCGTGCTTGGTGTTTGGGATTAGGGTGTGGTGCACGAAGGTTAGTATAAGGGCTATATAAGGTGATTATACGTTAATACATTGTGTATGTGTTGGTTGCTATCAATCTCGGTAACCGATTTCCACCTTGATAACAACTTGTTCTTCTGTATACGATGTCCCTGTGACTTGAGGTTATCAAATGTCTCAGAGCCGCACTTTGATAAGGATCCGCGACACTTTCCAACAGTATAATACTCCACCAGATCCCCACTGCCCTCAAAATCATTATGACCAATTCTGAACCAAAGTACAAGCAAATAGCAGCTAAGAAAGTGGCAGCAAGAAACGGCAAGTTCATAAAAGAGTGGTTGTTGCCACAAACACAATTACCCCATGATGGTGTCAAAGATGTCAGTAAGTTCATTGAGAAGAATGGACTCTTATCAGACCTGGAAGTATCCATTACTGAATCTGATGCTGTTACAATCCTTGATAAAATCAAGACTAAGAAATGGAGAGCTTTAGAGGTTGCCGAGGCTTTTGGTAAAAGAGCAACCATTGCTCATCAGTTGACAAATTGCTTATCAGAGATATTCTTCGATGAAGGTTTACAAATAGCCAAAGAGTTGGACGAGTACCAAGACAAGACCGGTGAGTTGAAAGGACCATTACATGGATTGCCAGTATCTTTGAAAGACAATTTCAATGTGAAGGGCCATCCTACGACTCTTGGGATGGTAAAGTATTGTTTTGAGCCTGAAGAGATGGAACAAGATTCTGTGTTGGTTCAGATATTAAGAGATTTGGGGGCGGTTTTATACGTTAAGACCAATGTCCCAGTTGCTATGATGATGCCTGAAACCAATAATCACATTTACGGTAACACCACCAATCCTTTGAACAGGCTTTTATCAGCAGGTGGATCTTCTGGTGGTGAATGTGCCTTGGTAAAGTTAAAAGGCTCACCTATAGGAATCGGTTCTGATATTGGTGGTAGTCTTAGAATTCCTGCATCTTTCCAAAACTTGTACACTTTAAGACCGTCATTTGGTAGGTTCCCTACTTATGGTGCTAGATCTGGAATGCCGGGGTTTGAGTCTATTAATAGCGTGAATGGACCTATTTCTTCTTCTTTAAAGTCTTTGGAATTATACTGCAAGACCATTGTTGAAGCTGAGCCTTGGTTGCATGATGGTAAAGTAGTCGAATTGCCATGGAAGTCAATTGAATTGCCTGAAAAGTTGAATTTAGCTGTGGTTGTTGATGACGGGTATGTTAGACCCACACCACCAATCATAAGGGGTATGAACACTATAATTGAAAAACTCCAAGAAGCAGGCCATGATGTTATAGAATGGGATGCTAGTGATCATCCTGATGCTGCAAAAATCGTTGGACGCTTCTTCTTAAGTGATGGAGGTGCTCATGTTAGAGAAGTAGTTGAAGCTACAGGTGAACCGTTCTTTGAGTATATGAAACCTTTTGGAGATGCCACAGATATGAGCGTAGAACAATTATGGAAATTACAAGCTGAACGTACATCGTTAATGAAGAAGTATTTAGATAAATGGAACGAAACCAAGTTGAAGACCAAGAATGGTAAACCTATTGATGCTATTATTCTTCCAGCTTCACCATTTGCTGGTAGCCCAAATCATAAGTTTAGAGACTATGTAGGATACACTTCCCCTTTCAATTTATTTGATTATAGTGTTGGTACAGTGCCTGTTACTAGGGCCAAAAAGGAAGTGGATTTAAAGGAAGAAAGGAATGAGTTTTATAATAATAGTGATAAAACTATTTGGGAAGATTATAATCCTGAAGAAACTCATGGAGGTGCTGTTTCTGTTCAAGTTGTAGGTAGGAGGTTCCAAGAAGAAAAGGTTATAAAGATGATGGAAGCAATTACAAGTTTATTAGATCTTGAGGATATTTAATCCTTTATATAGTCAATATAGAGCTTAGTCATGTGCAAGATTGAACTTAGGACGACTTCTGGTGATAGTAAAAATCATCAAATCCATAGTTGAGAATTTCTAGGTCACAGGAACATAGGTCACAGGGACATAGATCACAGGGACAGGGAACTGCCCCGAAACTCTTATCAAAGATAGCACGATCGTTATCTAAGATAAAGAACTGGTGAAAAAGGCCTACCCAAAAGTTTCAATAGACCTGATCAATGCAACGATTTTTAGTACTAAACAAAGATCCAAAGGTCGTTAACTATGCAGATGTGCCTACGCTTCCCACCTCGTTTCAGGGGCATTGAACAACCGTTCCAAACTCAAATTGTTCCCCAATCTAAAACTCCACATTTGGCCCGACGATTTCCCAAAAATGTCGCACCATAGATAAGAGTTTTCGCAGTGGCCATCGCCTTATATATAAACCTTAAACCGTAGCCCATGAGATCGTGAGATCTTACAATGTTTAGTTTCCTCCGCAAGTTCAAAGTGTTATTATGGGGAGAAACTCCATCCGATCCCAAAGAGGCAAAGCTTCTCCTCAAGATGGATTGGTTCATTTTATCGTTTATATGTCTCGTTTATTGGTGCAACTATTTAGACCGGTTGAACCTTTCAAATGCTTATGTGTCAGGTATGAGAGAGGATTTGAAATTGGTGGGTAATGAGTTCAATAGGATCAACACTATGTTTACTGTGGGTTATGTTATAGGGCTTATACCTCATAATTTAATCCTTCTTAGGGTTAGGCCCAGCATTTGGCTCAGTTTTTGCTGCTTTGCTTGGGGTTTATTAACTCTTGGAATGTATAAGGCTCAAAGTTATGAGATGCTAATGGCCGTAAGATTCTTTCAGGGAATCTTTGAATCGGCCATTTTCACCGGTTGTCATTTGATATTGAGTTTATGGTATACTGATACAGAGATCACTAAGAGATCAGCTGTTTTCACATGCAGTGGTCTTTTAGGTAATATTTTCTCTTCAACATTACAAGCAGCTATCTATACTAATCTTAACGGTAAGAATGGGTTAGCAGGTTGGAGATGGTTATTCATAATTGACTTCGTTATAACGGTACCTATTGCTATATATGGGTTCTTCTTCTTTCCTGATACTCCACATACTTCAAAGTCATTTTATTTCACAGCAGAAGAACTAGAACTAGCTAGAGCAAGGAAACCTCCAAGTTCAAATACTAAGGTGGACTGGACTCTTATCAAAAGGGTGATGGGCCATTGGAGATGGTACCTCTTTTCACTTCTTTTCGTTATGGGAGGAGAAAACGAATCATTTGCAACAAATGCTTTGTTTTCATTATATTTGCAATATTACGGGTATAGTGTTGCTGATAGGAACCATTTCCCAATGGGGGTATATGCCATGGGGATTTTGTTCACATTTGTGTTTGCTCTTTATATAGATGGTACTGGTGGAAGGTATCATTATAGAATTGCAATAGCTATTGGTGTTATTATGCTTATCAGTGCTATAATGCTATTGGCTGCTCCATTAACTGTTAATGTTGTTTTTGCCGCACATTACCTTTCTGGGGTATCCTACGCAGCTCAAGCCACTTTCTTTGCATGGGCCAACATAGTATGTTCTGATGACTTACCAGAAAGAGCAGTTGTATTGGCATCAATGAATATGTTCTCCAATGCTGTCAATGCCTGGTGGAGCATTTTATTCTACAGTGCCAATACTGCCCCAAAGTTCAGGAAAGGGGCAATTGCTATGATTTGTACGGTGGTTGCAAGTGTTATAATTGCTTGTATCATTAGATACATCCAATTAAGAGAAGAGAAGAATAAAGTACAGGGACCGTTGAGTAGTGATGAAGTAGATTCGGAGTTAATTAAAGGCGTTCCGATAGAAAGCAAGGTTCTAGAAGCTGAGAGTTTATAGGTTATACATAATAATATAAAACAAAGAAGAAAGAAAAAAAAAAACGTTCTATATCAGATTGATCGTAGATGCAGGCAGTCATTCAATAAGGTTGAAGTACGAAGACGTCCAACGTATAAATTAGAACTAACATGTTACATGTAAAAGGCAGACACGGTATTTCCTTCTCTTAGGAATTTTCTTCCGTTCTGCGACGTTCACGGCTATGTTTATTGGTTTCCCGTTACGAGCCAGGAAAAAAAATATTAGAAATCCGCCAACAATGCCAACAAAATTATCAGACATTTTGATGGCGCATTGCCTCATTATTGTACCTCCCTTGATTTACTATAAGAAGAGCATATCTGCACTGTTTTAATCTAAACAACTTTTCTGAAATGTCCAGCTCATCTGATAATCTGGAATTTGTCTTTTTCGCTTACGAACCTAAATTGTGGGTAGAAGTACATTATGCAATAATATTCGGTATTTATGCTGTTATCCAAGCTGTATACTGTATTCAAGCTACTCGTTCATTCAAGACTCGTATTCCATCTGCTAAAATGAGCAGATACACAGGTATGATGGCTCCCCTTATAGCTGGTATGTTAATTGAGGCCATAGGTTATGCTGGAAGGTCATATGCAGCAACTAGCACTGATAACCAAATGATTGCATACATTATTCAATCTCTTGCATTATTAGTTGCACCTGCATTTATGGCTGCTACTATTTATATGGTTTTCGGAGAGATTGTGAGATGCTTAGGTGCTGAAGAGTATAATATCATCCCTTTGAAGTACTTCACCAAAGTTTTCGTAATTGGTGATTGTTTTTCATTATTGCTTCAATTTAGTGGGGGAGGATTGAGTATCAAGAACCCATCCCTTGGTGAGAAACTTGTGGTTGTAGGTTTAATCATTCAAATAGTATTCTTTTCCTGTTTTCTCATTTGCGTGGTTAATTTCATGCACAAGAACCATCGTCATCCTGGATTTATTTCCAATGATTTGAAGATTAGAAAACCATTCTTTGGTAATTGGAAGTATGGTTTGTGGATCTTACTTGTCACATCTATATTCATTTTAATTAGATCTATTTATAGGGTTATTGAATATGCTGAAGGAAGAGAAAGTCAGCTACAAACTAACGAGATATATTTGTTTGTTTTTGATTCAGTCATGATCGTTTGTGGTTGTTTCTGTTTTTTAACGATCAACTTTTCTAAATTTGTAGCAAGTGTATATGCTCTGTATACTGAATAAATTTGTGGCTATTGCCCTATGAAGTCTATGTATCCCTGAAAAAAGGGCCATGCGTCACGGCAAGCCTCCCCGTAGACAAGGGCTCCTATACACTCTGATCTGACCGTTAAAGGCAAGTGGGGGTCGGATGCAGCAGACTCTTGAACGAAGCCGCGTCTGAGCCTGCTTTTGGAGTCTGAGCCTGCTTTTGGGCAAACCATCAGATATTTTTGTTTAACTGAATACTATGGAGGAGGGTTTGGAAGTCAATCAATCTTCACGGTTTCTTTTGTAGTGGTTGGTAAATAATTCAACCCACAAAGGAACCGGCAATTCTGAGAGAGTATTATCAAATAATAAAGAAATAAAAAAGTTTATTCAAACACCTTTTCAAACCAAGATTCATAGATTCAGTTCGATTCATACCAATGCTATGTTTCACAACTAATGGTTTTAAAGATTTCATAGCAAAAACGTATTTGAATTTGCCGTGACAATATTTTCTTCGAAGGTTAGCTTTATCGAGGACCGAGTTAGGTATAAACCGTCCGCTATGGCTCAAACTGCGAACGATTGACAAGTATAAAATACGAGATGAAGTTCGATCAATTTTTCATCTATGGCTTATGACAAAAAATCGAAGATCCTAATTGTTGGATCAGGTGTATTCGGTCTCTCCTCCGCATACCATTTACTCCAGAACGGATACACCAACATTGAAATCTTTGACAGGATAAATCATGAAAAGACCAAGTATAATCCGTTGAATGGATCTGATGGTGCTAGTGGAGACATCAATAAATTCTTTAGAATTTACTATGAAAATAAAACATTGTATTCAAAGTTGGCTATAAAGGCATTGGATAGTTGGGAACAGTGGAACAAGGATATACAAAACCTTTCAAAGGAAGACAAAGAGAGATTTCTTGATGATGATCTTGAATTGATAAGAGTTACTGCTGGTATGAGACTCAATGACACTCCAGAGTTAAGCCAAGTGGAGCTTTTGAACTTGGAAGGGTTCAATGAGTTAGGATTAAGAGATTTACAATATAACATCAACTCCAAGAAAGACCTTGAAAGAGCTAAACTTGCGGGGTTGAGCAGAAAGTTAGATATCATTAAAGACTTAAAAGATAGAGGAAAGGTAGATGCAATTTCAGGAACCATTGACGGAGTTGGAAGAATGTTAAAGTCCGATAAAGCATGTTATTATGTGAGAATTCTTTTAGAGAAAGCCGGAGTTAAATTTCACTATGAAGATTCCGGAGATTTGCAAAGTCCGATTTTAGATGGGAAAGATGTAAAAGGTATCACAACCAAAGATGGAAAGTCCCATTATGGAGATTTGGTAATTGTAAGTGCCGGATCATGGACTACTTCTTTAGTACCACAATTACAGCATCATACACAAGCATCGTTAGCCAATATCGTATACCTTGAAATCCCCAAATCAAGACAAGATTTGATCAATAAGTATTCGGAGTATCCTCACATTCAATGGAAGACTACCACAAGTGAACATGATAGAAATGAAAACCATTATGACGGAGAAGGAGGATTTGCATTTTTTCCCCCTACCAAGACGGAAGGAATCTTAAAGATCAATACCAGACAAACCAAGTACTTAAATCCAGTCAAAATCGGTGATAAATATATTTCGGTTCCTAAAACATTAGGTGATGAGAAATTACCTAAAACAGTAATCCAAGAAGCTAAAGAACTCTTTCTGATTTTAGCACCAGATGTCGTTGCACTTCCAGGGATTAAAGTGACTTCAAAATTGTTGTGGTATACGGATTCTATTAATAGTGATTTCGTTATAGACTATGTACCCGGCTTTAATAATTTGATCGTAGCTACAGGAGGATCGGCTCATGCTTTTAAGTTCTTACCCGTCTTGGGAGAGACCGTTATTAGTAGAATCACCGGACAGACTGATGAGTACACGGAGTTATTCCTGTTCAAGACTGTGGACGATATAAAGGAAGATAATTACGGGTTGAAGGTTGATGATATTAGTAAGGACGAGAGAAAGAAATTCACCAATGCTTCTTTTGCAGTTGATGAAGATTTGGTTTTTAGTAAGGATGAACTTGAACGGTTCGAGTCATTGAAGTTGTAGGAACGATAGTCATGGAAGTACAGTCGTAAGTACACTTGCAGCCATAACTATACTTATAGCAACTACACTAATAGCCTCAACACAGCCATATCATATGTAAATATCACATATATATACTAACATGCTAGAAAATAAGTGAATGGTAATTTCCTCTTTAAGCTATTCCTAGGATCTTATTAGTAATTATATCTATTAGATCTTGCCCGTAAATGTCGCGTTTCTTTTTGTGGTACGACATGTTTTGTCAGCTTCAATTACCCGGGAAATACAACTAAATTACTAATGTATAAGCCGTACGTGTTAGCCATGGTCTATATATAGCCCATAAGAATGTTCGTATTCCCCAATGAGTGCATACCAATTCATAAGGGATAGTTTTGTAGGAAGAGTCACCTACCATTTCTCAGGACATAAATGGTTCTCTCATAAAGAAGAAGGTAAAGATTATGTAATCCCTACTAAATACTTAGAATCAAAACATACCAAATCTGAAAACGAATTTTCGAAACCGGAATGTAATAATTCAAGTGATAGTGTGACATTGTCAGGGTCCGAGCTTATAATGGTAACGTGGGATGACGATGATCCTGAAAATCCTCAGAACTGGCCCTACTGGCTAAAAGTCATCTTTGTACTAGAAATATGTTTCTTAACTATCGTGGTGTATATGGCATCAGCTATCTATACACCCGGAGTTGATCAGATCATGGAGGATTTACACATCTCCAGAGTAAAGGCCACATTACCTTTAACATTCTTCGTTATAGGCTATGGGATTGGCCCTATGGTATTTTCACCAATGAGTGAAAATTCTTTGTTTGGTAGAACTTATATTTACATCGTGACATTGTTGATTTTTGTGGTATTACAAATTCCTACAGCTTTAGTCAAAGATATTGGTTCATTGACGGTTTTAAGGTTTTTGGGTGGGATATTTGGCAGTCCGGCTTTAGCTACTGGTGGTGCTTCAATGGGTGACATTACTTCTAAACCTTACTTGCCTATAACCTTAGCAATTTATTTTGTTAGTACATCAGCTGGTCCTCTGATGGGTCCATTAATTGGGTCCGTTTTGATAGTCAAGAGAAATTGGCATTGGACGTTTTGGTTTGTGGCTATGACTTCAGGAATAGCTTTGAGTTTATTCTTATTCTTCTTACCTGAAACTTTTGATAAGAAGTTATTGGCAAGGAAAGCTCAAAGACTCAGAAAGCTAACAGGCAATCCAAACATTGTTAGTGAAGGTGAGTTGGAAAACAAAAACATTACCACCAAGGACTTGGCCATTGAGACATTATGGAGACCTATTCAAATCAGCTTCTATGAGCCTGTAGTGTTATTCATTAACTTGTACATTGCTTTAGTGTATTCAGTTTTGTACCTTTGGTTCGAAGCATTTCCTATTGTATTCAGAGGAGCTCATCATTTCGGCTTGGTCACTCTGGGTGCTACGTTTGCAAGTATAGTGACTGGAGTGATCTTTGGAGCTATCGGATACATAATATGGATATATAAGATATACACCGTTCCGTTGTTAAATAAAGAGACGGTCCATCCTGAAGTGGTGTTACCAGCAATGATTGTAGCATCTTTATTCATGACTACGGGGATATTCGTATTCGGATGGACTTCAAGTCCTGATTTACATTGGTTTCCTCCGCTAATAGGCTCAGCATTATTCATTATCGGTGCTTTCATCATCTTTCAAACCGGGTTTAACTATTTGGCCGATTCCTTTCCTAAATATTTGGCTTCTGTTTTCGCCGGTAATGATTTATTCAGATCCGTTATCGCTGGATCATTTCCATTATTTGGTCCTCCGTTATTCAACAATTTAGCTACACCTAAATTTCCAGTTGCTTGGGGTTGTTCAGTGCTAGGGTTTATTAGTTTAGCCATGATACTTATTCCAATCTTGTTTTACTTAAACGGTCCGAGGTTAAGAGCCAGGTCAAAATTCGCTGATGTTGATTTAGATGATTTAGAACTATAGATATAATATTATACTTATGCCGCATTACTACTTTGGTACTTTCTGTCCGCAGATTATCGATTCCGCATGATATGATCTAATCCGCACATAACAATACGGAACCATTATGGAATTTTCTGGAATATGATATATAATCGTCAAATTTTCCATAATGATTCACTTCATCAACTCCACCAATGACTGATAAAAATTCAAGAATCTTGATCGTTGGATCAGGAGTTTTCGGACTTTCTACCGCATACCATTTGACCAAGAGCGGATATAAAAATGTGGAGATTTTCGATAGAATAAATCATGAAGAAACCAAGTATAATCCATTGCGTGGGTCGGATGCTGCCAGCGGAGATATAAACAAACTTTTCAGGATCTACTACGAAGACAGGACTTACTATTCAAGATTGGCGGTGAAAGCTTTGGATACTTGGGAGCAGTGGAACAAAGCTATCCAATCGCTTCCTAAAGAGGACAAAGAGCGGTTCATTGATGATGATTTAGAATTGATCAGATTGACTGCTGCCTTAAGACTTAACAATACTGCGGAGTTGAGTCGGGTTGAACTTCAGAACTTAGAAGGGTTTAATGAGTTGGGATTAAGAGATTTACAGTATAACATCAACTCCAAGAAAGACCTTGAAAGAGCTAAGCTTGCGGGTTTGAGCAGAAAGTTAAGTGTGGTTGAGGACTTGAAAGCTAGAGGAAAGATTGATGCTGTTTCTGGTACTTTAGATGGAATTGGTAGAATGTTAAAAGCTGACAAAGCGTGTTATTATGTTAAGATTTTGGTAGAAAAAGCCGGAGTAAAATTTCATTATGGGGATGAAGGAGCTTTTGATTCACCTATCTTAGACGGAGATGAAGTTAAAGGAATCAAAACCAAAGATGGGAAATCACATTCCGGTGATTTGGTCATTATTAGTGCAGGTTCATGGTCAGGATCTTTAATCCCACAATTCCGTCAACGGATCCAAGCATCTCTAGGGAACGTTGTTCTTTTAGAAGTACCCAAATCAAGACAAGATTTGATTGATAAGTACTCGGAATATCCACATTTCCAATGGAAAACCACCTCTAGTGCCAATGACAGAACAAGTAATGGGGCCGGGTTTGCATTTTTCCCACCAACCAAGGCGGAGGGAATTCTTAAGATTAATGCTAGACAAACTAAGTATTTGAATCCCGTTAAAATCGGAGATCAATATGTTTCCGTGCCTAATACATTAGGAGATGAAAAATTACCTAAATCAGTAATTGAAGAAGCCAAAAGAATCTTCTTGACGCTTGCCCCTGATGTAGCACAAATCCCTGGAGTCAAATTGAAGTCTAAGAGACTTTGGTACACCGACTCTATCAATACTGATTTTGTGATCGATTATATCCCTGGGTATAAGAACTTGTTAGCAGCAACTGGTGGCACATCACATGCATTCAAATTCTTACCAGTGTTGGGAGAATTTGTCGTCAATAAGATCGAAGGTGTCACTACTGAGTACACTGAACATTTTCGGTGGAAAGACCCGGAAGATTTGAAAAACGATGATTATGGTTTATTGGTTGATGATATAAGTAAAGATGAGTCACGTGACTATAATACAATTGAGTTTCCTGAAGATTCAGATTTTGAGTTTAGTAAAGAGGATTTGGTTAAGATAGATGAAGTAAAGTTTTAGGTTATAGTATAGACACCATGGTTAGCTTGTAGGTTCACGTCTCTTAGAGATCTCTAGTAGTGGAGTACAAATCACACAAAACAAAATTATGCAGAACCAAATGACACAAACACAAGTGACACAAACACAAGTGACACAAACACAAGTGACACAGAACCAAACGCATCTTTTTCTTAATTATAATTAATTTGATTTATTTTATATTTTCTACCTCTCATTGGAAGTTATAAAAAAATGTGAAATTCACAAATTTAAGAAACCTCAACACCATATGTTTGTCAAATAATCTAAGCAGGGACGTCTAAGCTGAGAGTTTGTTAGGGATCGAAGTACAGATCAGGATATAACTCAGGGACTTCATTGAATCATGTTATCTTACACAGACACACTACTGATACGCTTGATGCAATAACTCGATAAGTACTGCTCAGGGCACGCAACAACAGGGTCTCAATAAATCCACTCTGCAGCACACTACTTGATTTGGAATGATTCGGTATATCCATTTAGGTAGAACCAATGAAAAACCCCTGAATAGTCGTGGCTGCCAAAATACTTATAACCCTTCATTCCATTGGAGAGTTTCACTGCGTTACTGAGACTTCAAATCCTTCCCTCGTACGTTTATAATAATATACACAATACATACCACACCCAAATAAATATCTCTATAAACACCTAAAACACCCACTCTAAAATCCTATCTTTCAAACTGAGCTTGTGATCATCTTTCAGTACACCTAATTGAGCATAATATTCATATTCATGTTCTTCGATTTCATCTAAACCAGTAGTCAAATCTGCTTCACTTGGATTGACCCTCTTTGTACGTTTAAAGATCTTCCAAAAGAAGATTAATATGATATTAACAAACACCATTATGTAATTGAAAATGAATGATTTTGTACTCCAGTTTCCTGGTAAGAAATTGGTATAACCAATAATACCAACCATGATAATTAAAAACACTAAAGCAAAATAAATCGAATAAGGTTGGAACCAGGATTTGTACTTTAAAGTGTCTCTGTCAATACCTTGAGCATTACAAGCTCTATAGAAACCAATATAGGTTATTCCCATGTAGACATAATTTAATACTTGAGAACCAGTACAAATACTAACCAAGTATCCTAAGACAGTTGCAGAATTTGAACCCAACTGTAATAATGATAATAATGAAAATCCAATAGCAGCCATAATACAAAAGATTGGTACACCAGACTTAGTACAATAACTAAAGAATCTTGGAGCAAACCCTTGTTTTGCCAAACTATACAAAACTCTTGAAGAACAGTAGACAAATGAGTTACCAGTTGAGAAGGCTGCAGTTACCATAATGGCATTAATAAGATCAGGTAAACCTTTAATACCTAAATTTTTCATAGCAACAACATAAGGAGAAGATGCAGCACCTGTTGCTGGAGCATCAAGTAAGACTGGATCATTATAAGCACAAAGGATACCAACACAAAGAGCACCCCCGACATAGAATAAAGATAAACGGTAAATAACTGATTTGAAAGCTCTTGGCATATTTTCTCTAGGATTGATAGCTTCAGATGCTACGATCGATAAATATTCAGGACCGACAATAGTAAAAGCAGCTGAAATTAAAGCAGCCAATAAACCTTGAAATCTACCGGAAGCACCTTTACTAAGGTACTCAACCATTGGACCACCTTCAGCACCCCAATTACTGAATCCGAATGCATCATGTTTTGGATTACCACCCGACATACTGACGACTGTGAAAAATAATAAGGCGATCATTAAAATCAATTTACTAATAGAAAGCCAAAATTCGGTTTCTCCAAATACTCTTACAGCAAAAATATTAATGACAGCGTAAAGGAAAATTTGGATTCCTAAAGTTATACCAGCCGAATAATCGTCCCTCCAATAATGAATCATACCGTTAACCGCTGTGATTTCGAAAGGTATGTATAATGATTCCATAAAATAGAAATTCCAACCGGTTGCAAATTCTAAAGCTTCATCAACAGTTCTACCTGCTAAAGTAACAAATGGCGAAGCAACCGGTAAATAAGATACCATTTCACCAACAGCATTAGTCAAAAGTAAAATAATAAATGTCCAAAACCCATAAGCTAATAATAATGATAAAGGACCACCAGCCATTAAACCAGATCCAATACTAATGAAAACAGCAGTCCCAATAGCTCCTGATATAGCTATAAGGTTTATAATTCTTAAAGGTAAAGCCCTATGAATCTTTTCGTCTGGGTTGATATAAAACCATCCTATCTTAACTGGTTTAGATGAAGGTGTAGATCCACTACTTTCATTGTATACCGCTATAGTACTCTTCTCTAAACCACCTTTTTCCATCTTGGATAACTAATGAGGATTCTGTGTCCTATTTATAAATTTCACCTTCTTAAGTTTCAGTCTCCCACTGTTTTCTTATCAGTAAATGTTTGTAGATGGAAGCGTTCGTAGTGCCCTTAAAATTATTTTCTCATCGCTTACTTATTCCTGTATGTGAGTCACGAATGTGGTCAGTAAGTGTGCCCCTCAGATTTCTTTTTTTTATCTGAACCAACCACAGGGTTTCACATACGTGGCACTATACTGAGGGATGGTCATTACGAGAGGGTGTAGGCTAGAGGTTTAGTATGGTTAAAATCAAGTTGGTTAATGATGAGATCGATTTTGGTTCGCTTACTGATTAGATATTAGGTTATCATAATTGGTAGAGATAACATCCGGAATGTTGGTATCAATTCCGTGATATCGCGGAATCTCTACGGAATTTCCAATGATAAATGGAATATACTGTGATTTACCTACACCTGTGATCTACTACACGACTGTGATCTGATGATAAGTGTTGAATTCTGGGTATAGGAAAGTTGCTAGAGGGGTTGTATACCCTATGATCTTATCTGGGTGGAGGGGCTTGGCAATGTTCAGTAGATGATTCCCTCAATGACAATGGCAATGTACAAAGTACAACAGTACAAAAGTACAAAAGACAAAGTACACCAGTACAAAAGTACAAAAGACAAAGTACACCAGTACAAAAGTACAAAAGACAAAGTACACCAGTACAAAGTACACCAAGACTAACAAGTCCCCAGAAACTCAATCCGATTAGTATATATTAATATAGTACAACTAACTAAACTCAATAAATAATTCCTATTTGGTATATTTTAAACTACAAGATCATTCATCATTAAGAATCTTCATTAAAGATTGTAATTCAAAGTCACCCTTTTTGTATTCGTCCCCATACTCCAGTCTTTTACTATAAATGTTACCAAGGGGTTCACCTAATACATTTCTTATGGCAGCCGACAATATATCAGCATTTCCTCCAAATGCTCCAGGGTATAATAAGTTTGTTCCTCTCTCTGTTCTCTTACACCCTTCAACGATACCATCTTTATTGAAAAGCCTTTGGATCCATGATAATGCAGCACCTGCACCTTCGATGAATTCTAAGATATGTCCAGTACTCTTAGATACTGCAAACTCAAACGAATTTATTCCTTCTTCACACCATACATCGTAAACTCTTTGTGCATCCTTAAATGGAACAATTTCATCTTTAACTCCGTGGTACACAAATAAAGGAACTTCTGGTTTAACCTTTTGTGTAAGATTAATCCCCAAGGTATTCTCAGCTACAACTTGTTGAACAAGTGGACTAGAGAATAAACCCCAACCATTAACGGCGATCTTTTCGTCCCCGGTGAAGATGTGGGCATAGGCAAATTTCAAGATGGAATCAACCAAACATGTGTTGTAGGCAGTTTTGAATTTTTCCACATAATTTGAGGCGATTTGTCCATCAAACACAAATTTCTTTAATTGAGGGTATTGGTTAGTTAAACCAGCAATAGCATTAGGAACCAAACCAGCGAAAAGGGAACGATCAGTGGCTTCGGCAGTGGCAGTAATATTAGTGACCCAACCACCTAATGCAGCACCAATGATATTATTCTTCAAATCAGTAGCATAAGTTGGGGCTAAACCAGCAGCCCATCCACTAGCAATAGTACCACCTGAGAATCCCCATAAAGCTACATGAGCATCTGGATCAATACCTGTGACATTAGCTGATTTCAATGCAGCTCTAATACCATTTAATGTGGCCATACCTGATGTACCACCTACAGTGAAAACACTGGCAGTACCTTCATAATCTGGTGATACTACATAGAAACCTTGATTTAAGGCTGACTCAATAAAGAACATTTCAATTTTCATTTCAAGAGTTCCTAAGCCTCCTCCACCATTATAAGCATATGATGGACTACAATCAATATTTGAAGAATCTTCTGCAGCTTGATAACTTACTACACGAGAACTATTACCATTATAAGGTCTAAATACAGTAGCTGTAACAGCAGTTGCATTTCCAAATACGTCTTCGGATCTATACAATATTTGCCAACTTCCTTCAACAATTACTGGGAAGTAAACACTCTTCAATTGGTTAGGACTTTCCCTAATCTTCAAGATGGTACCTGGTTCTTTATCTTCAAATCCAGCAGGTGCGGCGTAAAAATCATCATCTGATGGTTTAACGACGGGAGCACCTAATACGACTGCAATTAAAAACCACAAAAACAACTTCATGATCGATGGTTTGATAAAAGGCTTAACCCACTGGCTTTTATATATAAATTAAACTTTCTATTTGGGAATATGACTTCTTTCCTGTTTGGATAAAGAATTAAATTCTCATCCATAAACAGTAATTTCCTGCATGCGTCGGAGGTAGAGAGATGATACAGTTATATTTTTAGGTTAATGTTGTAGATAAAATACTTTCATGTGATATGTGCTATCTTGGCCTATAGTATACGGGTGATACGCTTACTCTTTAAGTTGTTGAAAACCGTCAACGTTGGGACTAAAGACCCTGAGAATGGATGGGAAAATTCTGATATTTGAGACTTTCCTAATTAGGTAAAGTTATTGATAAATTTTGCGTTTTGGCATGTAATCCCCACGCACCTCGGAAAAGGGTTTTAGAATATGCACTTTCCTAAAATTCCACCGTTGAACCTAATCCTGGGTTCATATTTCGGTTCGGGTACTTTTCCGTCGATCTTTGGGATGTAAACGACGTCAATGGTTGTTGATGGGGAGTGGTACGGAGTTCCTATAAAGCTGGTGAGAGATACCCAGGGTAATGCTAGGATGACTCGTGGTTAGGATATGACTCGTGCTAGGACTATGACTTCAAACCTTCAGCACTCACCCACCAGACCATGCAAACAAGGGGACCAATAAAGAACCCGTTCAAACAAAGACCCCAATAAAGAGCCAAGAAAGAGCCAATAAAGACCCATTCAAAAGAGAAAATACAACCATCGTCTCCGTTGAGGAATATTTATTAATTAACTTCATCAGTCATTATGCAGTTGATGCAATGTAAACAAAATAAAAACAAACTATACAAAAAGAACGCCAAACCTAATATCTATAAATTTCAGCTTTGAATGGACCTTCAACTGGTAATCCTAAATAATCAGCTTGAACATCAGTTAAAGTTGATAATTTAGCACCTAAATGAGATAAATGTAATTTGGCAACAGTTTCATCCAAGATTTTTGGTAATAAATGAACACCAATATCGAATTTACCAGTCTTAGAGAATTCTGGGTATTTAGATCTGAATTCATCATTCTTGGAGTTGAATAAAGCAATTTGAGCTAAAACTTGGTTACTGAAAGAACATGACATAACAAAGGATGAATGACCAGTAGCACAACCTAAGTTAACTAATCTACCTTCAGCTAATAAGATGATATGTCTACCATTCTTTAATAAGTATCTATCAACTTGAGGTTTGATATTAACAACAGATTTAGCATTAGCTTTTAACCAAGCAACATCGATTTCAATATCGAAATGACCAATGTTACAAACAATGGCATCATTTGGCATAGCTTCGAAATCTTTACCAGTAATGATATCTCTACAACCAGTAGTAGTAACAAAGATTTGACCAATGGAGTTAACTTCATCCATTGGTAAAACTTCATAACCTGAAACAGCAGCTTGTAAAGCATTAATTGGATCAATTTCAGTAACAATGACTTTAGCACCCATACCTCTTAAAGCCATGGCACAACCTTTACCAACATCACCGAATCCAGCAACAATAGCGGTCTTACCAGCAATCATAACATCGGTAGCTCTTTTAATACCATCAATTAATGATTCTCTACATCCATATAAGTTATCGAATTTGGATTTAGTAACAGAATCATTGACGTTGATAGCTGGAACTTTTAATTTGTTATCCTTTAACATTTTGTATAAATGATGAACACCAGTAGTGGTTTCTTCAGATAATCCGAAACAATCGTTTAACATTTCAGGATATTTTTCATGGACTAAAGAAGTTAAATCTCCACCATCATCTAAGATAAGATTCAATTTCTTACCGTCTTTGAAGGCGAATAATTGTTGTTCAATACACCATAAGTATTCTTCTTCAGTTTCACCTTTCCAAGCAAAGACTGGAACACCAGCAGCAGCAATTGCAGCAGCAGCGTGGTCTTGAGTGGAGAAAATGTTACATGATGACCAAGTAACTTCAGCACCTAAAGCAACTAAGGTTTCAATCAAGACAGCAGTTTGAATTGTCATGTGTAAACATCCAGCAATTCTAGCACCTTTTAATGGTTGATCTTTACCGTACTTTTCTCTGATATGCATCAAACCTGGCATTTCATTTTCAGATAATTCAATATCTTTTCTACCGAAGGCGGCTAATGAAATATCAGCGACTTTATAATTGTTGGCTGGGGTTGACATTTTGTTTTTGTGGTTAATAGTTGACTATGTTGAAAAAACGTTTTTTGATTTGAAAAATTTTCGAGCTGAGACTTGGGCACGACGAGCGGTCGTACACGTCGTACACGATACGAGGATTAGCATAATATGGCACGTGAAAGGTTAAGATCTGGGTTGGTTAAGGGTTTATTGAGGAAGGTGTTTACTAGAGAGGCTATTTAGAGGGTCTGTTATGGGGTTGGTTTAGGGCTATCTCCTGCTGTTGGTGGAGGTATAACTACTACGGTTCTACACGAGGTTTAAGTCGTGGCAGTGAGAAGCGTGGTCGCATTTGGTCTGTGATTACATTTCCTATTATGGGTTATGTAAGCCTTGAGATCGTTCTATATAGAGTAGGGGATTTACTGGTTTGGTCTGCAGCCATGGGTTTTGGTCTAAAGTCGTAAGTTTTTGGCCAGGGCCATAAGGTTTGGGCCTTAGGCCATACACTTCTACTGCTTTAGTCATAAGCCACTGCTTTAGTCTACGCTAAGATTATTCATGTCGTTCATTACTATAATACATTAAATCTCAAATTTTAACCAATCTAAATCTTGTGGTATCTCCTCATCAGTATTGAAATACTCCGGCTTTATGGTTGATTCTTGTCTTTTAAAAGAATTCTGGTCAAAATTACTTTGGTATCCAATCAGCTCCAGCACTGACCCCAGAATTGACCCCAGCACCGATCCTGGCACTGAAGTTGCAAATGTCCCTTGATATGATCCTTGGTATGATCCTTGGAATGATCCTTGATATAAATCTGATGGCTTATCAAAATAACTTGGATTATTGAAACTCCTTGAATTGTTAATGAATGATGATGGGGTCGGCGTATTTATAAATGAATTTCTTTTGGGTATAGAAATCACACTGTTCTTTCTACTATTGGAAAATTGATATGATGATATCGATGTTAATGATGGTTTTCTGCTTATATCTGATTTTTTACGCTTAAACGATTGGTTATATTCTCCATTATTATTATTAATCATTGGTGATGCTGGACTGTTTGGAATTGAACTTGATCTTGGTATTGGAATGGATTTAGAATTGAAACTACTGGATGCTGACGCTGGCTTGGATGCTGGTTTAGGTAATATTAAAACGTTTTTATGTCTTGGACCATTGGAAGGTTCATCTTCTATATCATAATTTGGAGTATTGACATTACTATTAAACTTAAGTTTACTTATATCATTACCACTTGGCATAGAATTGGATAATTTCCCCATGACTGATCTTCTAGATGATCTTTTCTTGATAACATCAGTTTTTAAACTTAATGGTCTGGTCGTACCGTGTAACTTTAAAAACAACCCACAAGCATTACAAAGGGTTTTACCATCAGATGACTTCCTCCATAACGGAGTCTTGACCGAATGACAATTGAAACACTCAGTCTGTTTGCCCGAAGTTGTCATACTATTGGAAGTTGATGAATTAGGTGTCATCCCGGGTGTTACCGAGTGCGTAGGTGTAGGGGTGGATATCGACGGAGTTGATACGGGAGTAGGACCTATAGAAGTAGGACCTAATTGTGAAGTCAACGATTTTTTGATTTGTCCTTGATATTGTGGTTGGACTTGTCTTTGGCCTTCGAATGATGTAGTTAAATTTGATTTCGGTTTTAAGGGTTTTTTCTTATAATTTGGACTTGATTGGACATCATTGGGAGTAGTAATCGGACTGACTTCTTTCTTTTTATAAAAATTATTTGGTGGACTATAATCATTCATACTGACTGGAGTTATATCCATTATGGACATTGGTAAAGATTTCTTGTTCTCTAAATTCTTATCATCGTACGATAAAGGACTTAATAAATCCAATACATCTTGTCTACCTTCATTAAACTTCAAATGACTTTGTTGGCTCTTGAAGTTATCTTTCCTTAAGTTTCTGTTTTCCACACGATCTTGTAACAACAATAATTTCTTTGCTGAGTTATATAACTCATAAATACTTGGACTATCAAAATCCGGTGTCATTTGACTCACTTCCTTGATTACTGAACTAAGCTTTTCTTTTTTGGGTAAATCTGTTTATTGACGGAACACTCGACTTGAGATTTGTGCTGGGGTGTGATGTATGATAAATTTGACCCTTTCAATAGGTGTATTAAATAAGTTATATGGGGGTTTAAGGTTTATGGTTTACTAAAGTATGAAAATTTTTCTTGTGAGGTTTCGCACGATTTTTAGTAATGATGGTGGTCGACTTCCTAATTGGGTAACTAGCACTAAGAATCGCTAATAAGAGTACTTCCTGCGCAAACTATAGTTTAAAATAGAATGTTCAAAGGACCTATATAACCCTATAGAACCTGTAAAATTACCCTATATAAATATGAATATGAATATTTTCAGTGTCTATGCATAAAAAAAGTCATTAATAGCCCATGATGGCCCTTAGTTGGTTATTTCTTATAATTACTATGAAGTCTATATTCAAAAGAAACTCCTTTGACTCTATCTTCAGTTTCGCCATTGCCTAAGATTAAGTCACATTCTTTGATGACATTCAATATAGATTCACACAATAACCTTCTAGTTTGAACATTCTTCTTGAACTTACTCAAATTGGAATTCCATAAACTTATTATATCTACATCCTTCCTAACACTCAACACTACACCATTAATGTCGTTTAATAGAAACTTGACCAAGTCACTTGAATGTTCAGGATTACTTATGAATGATCCTGTCATGATCTTAATCACTAATGTCTCCCATATCAAGTTTAATCGTTTATAATTATTTATTCCATCATTACTCAGTTTATTGAACTTGAAAATCCATCTACCACCTTTTGTGTTGAATGGGTCTTCCCAGACGGGGTTTATTCCACTTTTAAATATCAAGTATTCGCTATCTATAACAATATCCGATGGTTTTTTGATTAAACTAACATCTAACCACATTTGCTCTAAACTTCCTATATGCTTGGTTGTCTCATTTTTAGCGTGATATTTGGGGAATTCAATTGGTACTGTCATCTGTAAATAGTCCGTATCTGGCTTATTTATACGTAAATGATGCCATATAGTCCAACAATACGGTAATAAGTTTTGTCCTTGCAAACTATCTATGATTTGTTCGGGCAATTTTAATGCAGGATGGTTCAACAATTCCGTTTTGTACTTTCTATATTCTCTATTATTATTCTGATGATTGTGATGGCCATGGTGGTGATTGTTGTGAGATCCTTGATTATTCTGGTGGGAATGATTCTGATGATTATGATGATGTGGATGGCTTGACGTCAGATTGTGATGTGAGTTGTAGGAATGACGGGTGAATTCTCGTGACGTTGAGTTTGTACTGTCATCCTCTTTACCTTGATTCATTATCCTATTGAATAATGATTCGGCTCTTTTTAAATTGTCTGACATGGTAGGTGGTTGAAAAATTTTCAGAGTGTATCCGCGAATCTGCATCGAGAGTTTGCACCCACATTTAATGATTGTCGGTGGTTCAATCCATGCCTGGTGCTAATTTGAGTAGCTAGCTATTGATAATTAGAGCATAGGTGCTGTGATTAGAGTATGGGAATGAGGTTGGTATAAATATATAATAAAGTATCACTAATCCGTCGGAGTTAAGGACTGGGTTCGCAGTCTCACTTAAACCTTAGAATAATAATGTAAGTAAGCTCCTAATGTCTTACATCCATTGATATAATTACTGACATCCAATTTCTCATTAATACTATGAGCTCCATCATCACCTCTACCCATTGGTAATAATAAAACGTCGGTTTTTAATTCTTGTTCAAAGGTCAAGGTAATTGGAATTGATCCTCCTTCTCTAGTATAATCAGGTTCAATGTTCCAAACATGTTTAGTAGCTTTGGCAGCTGATGCAAAAGAATCATTGAATGGATTTGAAACCCAATAGTTACCATCATGGAATAAATGAGCATCTAACTTGTTGACGGAGTTTAAGTCTTTGAATAATTTTTCAACATAACCTACCACAAGTTCATCTAACTTCTTTGGCACGATATTTGGAACAGTTCTAATTGAGAATTTTCCAATGACTTTAGCTGGGATGACGGTCTTGGCCCCACTTCCATAGAATGCTCCTTCAATTCCATGTAATGATAATGAAGGATATCTCCATCTATGTTGTAAAGCTGTCTTTTTATTATCGTGTAAAGAAGTTTTGGAACCAGTAGCGGCATTTAACTCATCGATTGAATAATCAATTGGATCATACAATTCATCTTCTTCTTTAGTTAATGGTGCAATCATTTCAGCAATTCCTGGAATTAAGATTTTACCTTGACTATCAACTAATTGTGACATGACTTTAACTAAATCAGTCATTGGTTCACCAACCATACCACCAAACACTCCTGAATGTAAATCAGCAGCTGGTCCTTCAATGACAATTTCATAGTAGTGTACTCCTCTTAATCCATAAGTTAAAACTGGTTTCTTAGTACCTAACCAATAATTATCAGAGATACAAACAGTATCAACCTCCTTGAAGTAGTTTGATGCTTCTCTAGCAATTAAGTCGTCTAAACCTAATGACCCACTTTCTTCCATACCTTCAAAACAAAAAACAATGTTAACTGGCAATTCCCATCCTAATTGTTTATGAGCTTCAATAGCATTTAACCATCCAAGAACTGGTCCTTTGTCATCAGTAGAACCTCTTCCGAATAAAATGTCTTTGACTTTATCATGGGTCAAAACAAATGGATCTGTGTTCCATCCATCTTCTTTTAAAGCTGGTTGAACATCGTAGTGTCCATAGATTAAAACTGTCTTTTTAGACTTATCATTACCTGATCTTGCCAAAACAACCGGTGGCAATTGTAATTTTGGATCCAGAACTGGTGGTGGTTGAATACCTAAATCTTTCTTTTGGATATCGACGAATCCTAAAGCATTCAATTCATCAACTAAGAAATCAGCCATCTTAAATACTTCAGGTCTTAAAGTCTCATCTGCTGAAACAGATTTGATGGCGACTGCTTTAGTCAATCTTTCGATGAATTTAGGTTTCAATTCTTCAATCTTTTCGAAAAATGGTTCTAATGGAAGTTTATCAAATGACATTTCGTTTTGTGTACTTCAAATCGGATTTGTGGTTTCAATCGTTTTTGTGTAACCAAGGATACGCACAAAGTTTTATCGATGAGGATTTTCGCGGCCATCTCAGTTTGAGGCTCTAATTGTGGTACCGGCATGGAAAGTTACAACGATGTCTGATAGTGAAGATGAACTAGGTCAGTTATTTGGTACTAGGGTTAGCGATAATGTTCAGAATGAAATAAGAACTGGAGGGGTACAAGGACACAAAAGGAAAATATCCGAAACTGAATTAGGGTTGATATCTGATACTGTGGTTAATAGTAAGCAGTCATTATTAGTGCATGATGAGATACGGCTACAGAAGGAGTTTCGGAGTAGAGAAGATGAGAAGATCAAGGAGAGGCGAAGGGAAGTTGAATTGAGGGAACGATTGATGAGAGAGTTGAAGGATGACGGCGTGGGTGGTGTGAGTAGTGTGAATGGTGCAAACACAAATGCAAATGGTACCAATAGTTTTAACACAAACGCGAGAAATGGCACAAACACAAATGGCACAAACACAAATGGCACAAACACAAATGGCACAAACACAAATGGCACAAACACAAATGACACAAATGACACAAACACAAATGACAGAAACGAATACAAAACATTCGATTACAACAAAAAACTTAAACAACTACTCAAAGTATCTTCAAACCCCAATGACTATGCAAGATACTTCTTCTTCCTTAAGCAAATCCCTTCTGATGCTTCAGAATATTGGGAAGTAAGTACCAACAAATACCTCCTAAAGAACGTAGAGAAGTCATTAGATATGAAGAACCATCAAGACCAGCCCTTACCTGAGTACATACTGAACCTTGACCTAGGAATACTCACCAATTCCATAGTGTTGAAGCTCAATCATGAAAATTCAAGTCTGGACATAAACTTACAGAGGTTGCGAATCTTCATCAAGTATAACGTGATATATCAATGTCCTGATGTGGCAGGCCTTTATAGGCTCTTCTTCCTAACACTACTTGATGAAAACGCCAATCGACATCATCATGATAAGGTCGTTGAGTTTTGTGGTTTGTTTCAGGATATTTATAAGAAGTATCCTATAACCATAGATGACTTACTTGACTTTCTCTACACTGAGTCAGCTAATATAAGACTATATGGAGACATAGAACCTGAGGATAATTTGTATGAAGAAAAGTTTCGGTTTCAGATCTTAGAGTTGATGAATAAGAATTTGATATCAGATTTAACTGTGAAGTTAACCATGAGATACGTGAACTTCAATAATCTTACTCAATACATTTCTGACTATAATGACAACATAAACGGATGTGTGAGATCATTAGCCACCAAATCAAGTAATAGTGATCATAAAACAAACCACATCTACACTTATCATTACCATCTAAGACTTTTGAATTATATCCTACAAGTGTACGATTATACGGTTGGGGAAATACCTGGGGTCGTTGGCATTTTGACAGCTATAAAAACAAATTATCAACAATTAATGCATCAGCTTTCTTCCATACCCGGTAAGTATCATTTGTTGAATGTTTTGTACGAAGACTTCAACTACTTGAACTATTACCAGGTGAAGTTTGAGAAGTTTGGTGCTCTAAATAGGAACGATAATTTTTATAATGAACTGTAGATAGAGGTTTATATATAAGACTGGGAGCTGAAGAACAACGTCTCTTATCCTAAGCAAACACAAACACGTCTCTTGCAAGCATGGTTACACGTCTCTTATAATCATGAAGTACAAACACGTCTCATCGTAAGCATGGTTATAAACACGTCCCTTATCACAAGCATTCCGGCAAAGTGGCGTCAGATTACCGGATCAGCTGGTGCTGGCACCGCTTCACTCGGTCGACCACGATGGTTGCAAAACCGACAGAAATTCGCATGCTCAGAAGATTAGTCACTAAATCAATGTCATTTACATATAAAAACCCAGAGATAATTAACCCCCGTATTGGTAACGAAGTCACGTTACCATATGGGTTTGGACCATTGCCATCAACCATCAAAAACCCCAGGATTTTTTACTTCGATATTGACAATTGTCTTTATAAAAGATCCACCAGAATCCATGATATGATGCAAGATAAAATCCATGAATACTTCACTAAAACCTTGGACTTGAACGATGAAGATGCCCATGAATTGCACATGACATATTATAAGACTTATGGGTTAGCATTGGAAGGATTGGTCAGAAATCACAAGGTCGATGCTTTAAGTTATAACTCTCAAGTAGATGATGCTTTAGATTTAAAGTCAGTATTGAAGTATGATGAAGACTTAAGGAAAGTGTTGGCTAGCATCAAAAGCTCGGGAAAATACGATTTGTTTTGGCTAGTAACCAATGCTTACAAGAACCACGCATTAAGAGTGGTTTCGTTCTTAGGAGTTGGTGATTTGTTTGATGGTTTAACATACTGTGATTATTCTAAATCCCCCATTGTTTGTAAACCAATGATACCATTTTTTGAGAATACTCTGAACCTTACCAATGTCGATGATTATTCAAAAATTACGTTTGTGGATGATAGTGAAATCAATGTCAAAGCTGCGTTCAAATTAGGTTGGGGCAAAGTTATTCATTATGTGGAGATCCCAGAAGAGTTAGAGAAGCTTAAGCAAAAGGATGATTTTGATGAATATTATGGTGATGATAAGATTAGAATTGTAAGTGATATATTAGAATTAGAAGAGGTTTTATAGAGGTAGGGTGAATATATTTATGCCTAACGTCTCACTCTACTGTCTTCTCTACTCAAGTCCACAGTCTCACAGTTATGTCTCGCGTTACGTCCCGCATTTCGTCTCGCATTACGTCCCACATCGACTTAAGTCCATCTCACACTCATCATGCCAGACTATAAAGGAAGAATCCTATTCTTCCACGGGTATACACAAACATCATCGATCTTCTATGCCAAAACATCGGCCCTTAGGAAAAAGCTAAACAAACTTCATTACAAATGCATCTACTTAAATGGTCCATTAAAGCTAACACCGGCTGATTTCCCATCAAACGATGCCTTGAGTAAATTCAACTCCATTCAAGTCAACGACGACGAAGAAACTCATCTTAGGGCATGGTGGGTTAAGCCTCATAAGCTGAATGAGAATATTGACGTACAGCCTGCCATAGACACCATCAAAGACTACATAGACAACAATACCATTATTCCTGATGAAGATCTTAACCAAGACATCAAACCTGAAGACCAAGAGTTGCCTATTGCTGGAATGATTGGGTTTTCCCAAGGATCTGCATTGTTAGGATTACTAATGAACAAATTCAATGATTTGTTCAAGGTCAATGTCGAATTTTATGTACTATATTCCGGATTCAAAATCGATACTGATGCTAAATCTGGTAATCTGAGTTTAAACCATTACTATGACTCACCCAAACACAGTTTTAGAGTTCTACAAGTTCTCGGTGAACTAGACACCGTTGTTGACGAAGAAAGGGGGTTGGGATTGTATGAGGTTACTAAGGAGTATTCGAGTTTGTTGAAACATCCTGGTGGTCATTTTGTACCAAATTCCAAGGTCTATGTTGAACAGGTTACTAATTGGATAGTTGCTGAACCTAAAAAAGAACCTAAAAAAGAACCCAACAAAGACGCCGACGATATTGATGATATTTTGAATATGATGGATAACATCGGTAAACCTTAACCGTATTAGGATATTTATAGAAGCTTCCTGCCTATTTCTCTTGCATATTTCTATTAATGCCCCCACGACCTACCTCCACAGTTTTCGATCCATGACCAGCCATTGGTTATTAAAAATAGAGTGAAGTACAGTTAATCCCAAAAGCAGATCACACCTGCATTAACAAGAAAACATCGCCACGACATTTGTATATAACGTAGGGCATATTTTGAATTAGCTCTTGTTCCTTTGAAAATTCGTTTACGTCATTTAAAGACTCTTAATTATAGATTCACTCCCCCGTCACATTGTCATATATGCACTTTGGGCAGTTTGGGCTCAAATACATTTAAATAAAAGAGACTGAAATATAATGACCCAACTTGGCCGTATAGCTAAGTTGTCAAGTATTAAAACGAGAAATGCTCCAAAATGGGTCAAAAGAGGTAGGCGATAAAGATTTGCGATTGCCCAAACAAAGAGGATAAGCTGTAAGACAAAAGGTAAATTGTAATCATAAAGATGTTTTGAAAGTGTGGATGAAAATCCATCGTCAGTTCTATCGTTTTCATGAATCTCCTTTGAAACTACACATCACCAATAATTCCAACCATGAGCGTATCCAGCTTTACATTCGTTGTGCAAATCACCTGCACTGTTGACATCAATTGAAACAGCAATTAACCCTAACATACAAGTAGTGGTTACTAAGAATAAAGTACTGGGCCTCATTGACTAAACCAATTAAAATATCTGAATGAAAGCGAGTGATGATGAAAATAACAGGATAACTACGTGAATTTATAGATTTTCGTCGACACTTCCATCACCGTAAACGGGCCTAGTGAATTAGTAAGTTCTCGCCAGCATAAGTAAGCTTTAAGCTTTTGTTTCCGTATCCTTTAACCTTAGAATGTCGAACATCTTCGGTGACAAATATTGAGGTTAATTCTCATAAACTTATTATTAGGGTATGGCTACGGAAATCGGTTGTTTTGTAAGAAGCTTTTCATTGGTATTAGCCATTGTTAGCAGCTCTTGGGCTATTACTCGAGACTTAACGTCATCAACGTTGTTAGCAAACCAATTACTATTTCGAAGCTATATAATAATGCTGGTGCACTTTTATTGGAACTATGGGTATGTGGGCCAATCTAGAGGTAGAAAATAGTTCAAGTATTTACTTACTTGTTAGTATTGTTAGATCAAGAAATAAATATGCTTGCATTCATTGAGACTCCTTGTAGTGCCCCTACGTGGAAGAATGTGGCTTTCCTTTTTGTATGGTATCGCTTAGTTCATTATCATGCTCAATTCAGGTTCCAACGGCACTGTAATCTATTTATACCTTTAGTAGTAATGATGATTGGTGCATATTATGCCTCCGAACCTCCTTGCCATTTAATTGATACTTCCTTCTTCTTTTCGGTAATTATGGAATGCATTCTTGCTCAATGTTTTTCCTTGTACCTTATAAAGAACTATAGTGAGTTTATTGTTTGAATCAATATCTATTTGTAGGTATAGAGAGCTAAAACCCATCGAGCAGTTCTAATATCAGGTAAGGGTAGGTTCAAGATAGAAGCTTCTTCAAAAAGACTCTTATCTTAAGAATCAAAGAGGCTGCAAAATAGTCCCAGTTGAATATATACAAAATTTCATCAAGCAATCTGTCATGCTTCTCTGACTGCTAGGAAAGAAACACTCTAAGCACAAATTGTGCAAATTCTTGGAATGAGTTAATGCTCTTCCTACTAAGATTTATTAATCAGAAAACGAATTTATTTTGTTGGTGGTATGTATTGTTTTCCAATTCGAATAACTTGATTTTCTACTACCAATTCTTGCAGTTTAGGACGAAAATTCTTATCATTTTGTTTTCCAATTTTTTATATTACCATATCGTAATTTCTTTATTGAATCAACATTTTTAAGTTACATGGCGACTTATCATTTTCTCTTACGAACACTTTATGATGGTACAGAGATTTTCAATCTAGCAGTGTCTATTTAATTGAAGTCAATTATTTGGTATGCTAAGCCAATTATTTGGTGTGCTAAGCGAGTTATTTGTGATAAATTGCAAGGAACGACATCCTGTTAATGTAGGTGCAGTTTGTACGTCCCTTTCTTGACGTTTTACATCTTTGACATATCCATAACTCTATCCATGTTTCTTTTGATTTATCGTACGTTTTATTTTTTATCGCTTAGCCCATCACGCATATTCTACTTGACAGTATGAGGGATATCGCCGTCTTATATTGGCTGCTTATATAAGCTTATCCACCATGTCCTAAATACCGGATCAATATTCCGTATCAAGCTTTTTCCGCATGGAATTTGGCGTAGACGTGACGCTTTTCAATATACCAAATTGGGTTTTTGCGTTTTCACCACTTTTGCATACATTAAATGACTTTGGCGTAGGATATCAGAACCAAAACATCATCTGTTATGCTTGATTTGCTATGTTTGATCTTTAAGCATTACATCGCCTTATCGCCCACCACTACGAAAATCTTCGTATTAATATTCACATTCCAAATAAACAAAAACAACCATCCACGTTTATGACAATAGGCCGGCTGCAACAAAAAAGTTTACGGAAAATCCCCGGAACCTTACAAATAACCCTCAAGCTGTTTCATTTACATGACTGCTGGACTATCCTAAACCTTATCAGAAAGCTCCTGTCAAAATCCAGGGCCTATTAATAGCGTTTCGGACTGCAAATTGATTCGCTAATATTCTTATCAACGTCTCCAGCCGTAACTTTCTCACCCTATATAGGCAGTTGTGCATTGGCTCGTAACCTTTGAATTGTCAATCATCTTCTTTGGGACACTGACCGCGTAACTTAAAACTTTGTGAATTTGCCGAGGCATAGCTCATAACCCTGCGTTTTGCAAAGACAACAATTGGTAATTAATACTCACGATGTGCTATAAATACAATCATGAACAAAGCGATCAAAACAAGTATAAATAACGAGAAGTTTGCAGAACAAACCACAATTTTCAATAGACAAAAATGAAGGTTTTACTCTTATTAGTATTACAAAGTGTGTTGGCTATTGCAGCATCAAGCAGTGGAAGTTATGCACCCAGTAGGGTCGACTGTCCTTCAAAGGATTTAGTCAGGGAAGCCAAAGGATTATCACAAGATGAAAGTGACTGGCTTAAACAAAGGGATCCAGTGACCAAGGCTAGAATTACCCAATTTTTAAATGGTGCCAATTTGACAGATTTCAATGTAGATGATTTCATGAGTAGAGTCAATGATACTATTAGGATTGGTATAGCCTATAGTGGAGGAGGATATAGAGCCATGTTGAATGGGGCAGGACAAATGATGGCCTTAGATGATAGATATGATGATTCAAACACTTCAGGATTAGGTGGTTTATTGCAAAGTGCTACATATTTAACTGGATTATCAGGAGGATCATGGTTAGTAGGATCAGTTGTTATGAATGGATATATGTCAGTTCATCAAATTGTTGAGGAAGAAAGGATTTGGGATCTTACCACTTCGATTTTTGCTGAAGGAGGATGGGATTTACTCAAGACATTGAAAATATTCACCGACATTGATATTGATATGCTTAAAAAACAAGCAGAAGGGTTCCCACTTTCAATTACTGATATTTGGGGTAGAACCTTAAGTTATCAATTCTTTTCAGACTCACCTAATGGAGGTGATACAATTTTATGGTCAGATATCCGTGAGATAGACGCATTTAAGAACCATCAAATGCCTTTCCCAATAGTTGCTGCTAATGGTAGAACCCCTGGAAACATTAACATTGATATGACTACCACCAATGTTGAAATCGGACCTTTTGAAATCGGGAGTTGGGACCCATCTATTCGTCAATTTGCTGACATCAAATATGTAGGAACCAAGTTTGAAGATGGTAAACCTCTTAATGGTTATTGTATGACTGGACTTGATAATGCTGGATTCACGGTTGGTACATCATCGTCATTATTTAATGAACTTGTCATTAAGTTGAACGATGCCAATTTACCGGTACTTATTGACCCAGTATATAAGGCAATTATGAAAATAGTTGATGGTGTTGATTTAGCTACTAATTGGGATATTGCTGATTGGGATCCAAATCCTTTCTATTCAACTTTTGCTGGTACTTATACTGAAATCCAACAAGATGAAGGGTGGCATTTATGTGATGGGGGATTAGATAATCAAAATATTCCTTTACAACCTTTGATTCAAAAGGAAAGAGATGTTGATGTGATCTTTGCTTATGATAATTCTAATGATGTTAATGGATGGCCTAATGGTAATTCCTTAGTAACCACTTATGAAAGACAATTTACTACTCAAGGTAAAGGTAAAGCATTCCCATACGTTCCAGATGTTACATCATTCCGTAATTTGAATTTAACTGCCAAACCAGCGTTCTTTGGATGTAATAGTTCGAATTTGACTTCTTTGGCTACTGATGGTTATATTCCTCCATTATTGGTTTACACAGCTAACAGACCTTTCACAGACTATTCTAACACCTCAACGTTTCAAATGACATATAGTGATGATCAAAAGAGAAGTATCATCAACAACGGATTTGAAGTAGCTTCAAGATGGCATCTGACATTGGACTCAGACTGGAAAGCTTGTGTATCATGTGCCATTATCAGAAGAAGCCAGGAAAGAATGGGTGAAGAACAAACCGAGCAATGTAAGAAATGTTTTGAGGAATATTGCTGGAACGGAGACCTTGATTCTGAAACTGTTCCAGGTGATAATTTCAGTCGTGATGGGATTAGTGTTTCTGACGAGATGGGGATCAATAATATTTAGGTAGTAAGTGCTGGTTGTGGACTAGTAAAATGTTAAGTTTGTAAAATGTTAAGTTTGTAAAATGTTAAGTTTGTAGTTTAAATGTATGATTATCAATCACTTCCCTGGTGGACCTGTCATTATACTGACACTCAGAAGCCATTTGTTCCAGCCAAAAGTTATAGTGGAACTCTTCTTAATAGCACCATCGATGCCTTCCTTAGACTTTATCCTTTCTATCTCTTCCTTAGCCACATTCAAATCATCTTGTGGTAACCAAACCTTTGGGATCTCATACTTGAAGCTAGGGTGTAGATACACCATTTGAACCATAGAATTCGCCTCACCAGACTTTTCATCTCCATTAAGGTCTTGTAGCATATTTACGTAGCCTGTATCATGAATAATAGGCAAGTATTTATAGTACTTGTTGTACCTCTGGTATAAAGTAATATTCCCAAATATGGTTGCCATTAGTATGAAACTCATGATCCAACCTTGACACTTAAGAGGCTGGTTACCATTAGAATCTGTCAGTAAAAATAGAATTCCTATTAAGCAACACTCTAAACAATAAATGCCTGAATAAAGGTGAAATAATGCTGATGGATATAACTTCCCATAAGTGTCTGACGGGTTTATATGGCTATAAATATACCTTAAGGAATACTTGTAGTATAAAAGAACAAGGAATAATATGAAAATGATGAATAGGGATATCAATGGTGATATGATAGTATAGACCAAGCCAATTGATACATACACTGAATAGATAGGATAAGTAGTACCCCATTTGATCGTAAGTAAAGTGGTTAGTCTCTTGAACTTCATTCTTGGAGTTATGTCCCATAGTTTGTAAACCGTATTTCTTAATACCAATTGATCAATTCTTAAGAAATTGTAACCACAGAATGCAAATGCTTTAACGGCTATGAACTGGAAGAAGAATATCGCTGCTTTGGGAATATTGGTAGCTAACATTACTGGTATGGAAGTTGGTTGATCAACGATTTGTTTGAATATCACAGTAATACTTGACAGTATAGCAACAATTAAGAACTGTTGAATGAATAAAAACCCAAAATACCATCTGTGTAAGTCCAATTCGATTTCAGCTCCAGTAAGTTTCCCCTTATAGTAAGTTAAGAACCTAAAGATATACATCATTATCTCACTCAAGATCGTAAGTAGAATGGATGGTAAAATCCCCGAAATTAAATCCCTAGCACTTTCAGGAATTCTATCAATCCATTTAAACATTGGTATGAGCTTCGTTAGAAGCTTTAATTGTGATATAAGACCAATAAATGATACTGGTATAACGTACAAAATGATGAGTAGGATACATATGCTTGTGACAAAGTAACGTTGTATTAACATTATGGTAGTGTTTGTCTTAGTTAAATTATTCCATTGTATATCCATTGGATGAACTTCAATTATGGTTTTGTCCATGAATCCTTGATGTTCACTTAACAAGCATTGATGAGCAGTATAAGCACCCGATTGAGTTTTGAATTCAATAAAAATGCTGGGATATTTGTTTAAACATCCTGAAAAGAGCTTTATAGTGTCTCTTTCAAGTGATAGTTTGGTTCTTGCTAAGTTCTTACAACTCCAATCGATTTGGTCAACTCGTGATTGTAAACCAAAGATTCTAAAAATCCCCCATAGTTTGATTCTTACCTTATAGCCTAAATATGGCACTCTAACTTTAAACCTTAGTGGAGGATAAAAATAAGGTTTCAAGTGAAGTTTCTCATAAGCTTGTTTGTCATAAACTTGATTATACTTCCTATGATACTTCTTTATATAATGGACCTCAGCTAGCTCCAAACACTCTATAGCCTCATTAGCTCTTTTAACATACTTGACCCTATTATAGTAATCATTAACAAACCACACATTCTTGATACCTCCTGATATAATCGACAACGAATTGGATAAGGGTTCTATATCCAACAAGTTAGCTGGGACATGAGTCAAAAGCAAAGTCTTGGATATGATTGAAGATCTGTGTTTTGATGATAACAAGTAGCTTTGTCTGATCTTAATGACACTTTGTAGTTCATAGATAATCAACCAGTGAAAGAAACCAATGGTTAAGATACTCATAATAAAGTGGTAATTCACATAATGTACTTTTGTGGCAGATAGGTTGGATATACTGAACTTATCAATACCAGATGCCACAAACTCATTATTGTTGCCAATAGCATTGATTGGCACTAGCACCAAGATGTTCAACACCCCTACAACCGTAAAGAACAACAATAGGACATTGATATACCTTATAAAGAAGTAAGCATCCAATCCTAATGATAGATAATAATGAATACCATGGGACAAACTGGGGAATATCCACGTTATCAACCCCTTAGGCAATGGTTCTATCTTCTGATTATCTGGTACACAATGACACCTTGGTTCGTATAAGGTTTTGAAAATATTTCTGAAGAAACAGAACATTGTGACTTGTATGACACAAAGAGACAATGATGTCAAAACTGTTTTGATTAGGAGTGATAAATCGGTGCCGGAGGTGTTGTGGGCGAATCCTGTTTGTGTCGTGTTGAGGAACAGGTAGAATGCCTGGGTGTCGAATATCCCTATGTATTTGTGGGTTAGTTCTGTGTAATCGATATCGTCAGTTGTTAGCATTGGAATTCGCAGCCAAATGTTATGTATCACATTTGGGATGGGCTGAGAATTGGACCGGGGCTGGCCCGGGCTCCACACCAGGACGGTACTAAGTGCTTATATACATTATTTACATATGCTACATGAATACTCTATCCACCTGGCTTCGACCTGGACCTAGATGTGGACCGGAACCTGGACCCATGCCTGCTCCTACCTCCTCCTAAAAGCAACCTCCTCTGGCAACTCAAAACTAACACAAAACATCGGCTTCGTAGGTGCAACCTTACGTACCAAGTGAAAACTACAGTCCTCAAATGGCAAATCATACTCTATCAACTTGACCACTTTTTTATGAATTCTCCTATGTAACTCCTCTAAGCTTGGTTCCGGTTCATGTGGAGAAAACTTCTCAAAACAATGACAATTGATAACTGGCAACTTAAACCCCGGTAAACCTTTAACAACCTTTTCAACTTCTGGGTCGCTATATAGCCCAATGAACTCATTCAAAAACGTCAATGCCAAATCCGGTAAGTTCATCACATAATGACCAAAGAACTTCGGGATTTCATAACTCGTTGTTTCATAAACAGCAGGTTGAGATTCCAGAATCTTCCTCTTTTTAACTAACCTGGATTCTTCAACCTTACCTGTGGAATTAGCCCAATCCAATAGAAACTTCGGTGATTGCCTAATAAAGTCTCTACCATCTAAATTGTAGCTTTTGACAAAGTTTTGAACCTTATTCGTAGTGATATTAATATCTAAATATTTGTGAGACTCAGGGTTCAAATCGTTGGCTAAAACGAACACTTTCTTCTTCCCAGCTGGCAAAGCAAAAGGTCCAACCCCAGCAAACACATCAGCAACAGCTTGGTTCTTATCAAACAAATTTATCAATCTTTCATGTTCAGTATTAAGACGAGAGTTCCAATAAACCTTACTGAAATCAAATTTGAACAAACATCCACATTCGCTCTGTTCAACTTCTAAATCATCTTTACCGGCCAAAACTTTCATCTGAAAGGTTCTGAACTTTGTACCTATGGAATCAACTTTATCAACAACTGTTTCGACCTTTGAGTTTTTGTCCAAGATCACCTGGCCAATCAATTGCCCATACGGTTTAAACTCATCTCTCAAATTTACATGAGCCACATGACCAGCTTGAGCGAACCCTGATGGGATATCGTCCAATAAGTTCTCAGGCAACACGGCTCTAAGGATATCGTCAGCTTTCCAGAACTCGTAATTCAATGTGTACGTGTATGGTTGGATCGACAAATTGTATTCTTCAATAAATTGTTTAGTATTAGGAGTTAACTGATCATGGTAATTATCAATATTATCGATATCTTGTCTCAACAACACCCCTTTTTGTGACCCAATGTGAACTATATGTTTCACAGATGGTAGATATAACACATCCTTCTTACACTGCTTCACAAACACTCCTAGTTTGCTTGGATCTGGGAATACAGCTACTAACAATGGAATTTGTTTAGTGAAAAAAGCTCTATCTAAAACTTTCATTTCACGATTAATCGGAGGTCCAAATTTACTCATCATTAATTCACGTCTTTCTGTTTTATTTATACTATGGAAGAATCGTATTTGTGGTTTATAAAATGATAATGTAAAATTCTTGGGTGTTATCCACCTAAACATCAAACTGCCAAAAGTGCGTGAAAAGTTCGCGATGAGTTTGTACCGTCCCTTAACCATGAGTATTGAAATAGCTGATGTTATAAGTATAAGCAAACCAACCAAAATCGAAACCGATCTTGGCAGTGACATTGATATGTTGGATGATGATGAATCAGAAGCACGTGATTCAATTGTTACACCGGGAGAATTAGTGACTGATGATCCAGTGTGGATGAAAGGACATGGGACATATTTTTTAAATGATAATACGTATTCATCAGTTGCTGGGAATATTTCAAGAGTAAATAGACTTTTAAGTGTCATACCATTAAGAGGGAAGTATCAGCCTGAGACTGGTGACCATATAGTTGGAAGAATCACTGAAGTTGGGAATAAACGTTGGAAAGTTGATATAGGTGCTAAACAAGATGCGATTTTGATGTTAGGGTCAGTTAACTTACCAGGAGGAGTGTTAAGAAGAAAATCAGAAAGTGATGAGTTACAAATGAGGAATTTCTTAAAAGAAGGTGATTTATTGAATGCTGAAGTTCAAACAGTTTTTAGTAATGGTAGTGCATCTTTACATACAAGATCATTAAAGTATGGGAAATTGAGGAATGGGATATTCCTAACTGTACCATCAAGTTTGATCGTTAAGTCCAAAAACCATTCTCATAATTTACCTGGAGATGTCAGTGTGATATTAGGAGTTAACGGATATATATGGTTAAGCAAAACGTCCAGCACCAAGAACAATATGGCCAATAATAAGTTACAGTCCACTATAGACTCCAAGGGAAGTTACAATCCAGGCCAAGGGTCGGTGCTGATAACAAGACTTGAAGAAGAAAGTTCATGGGAAATATATAGCGATAAGAATGATATAATACCCACTACAGTCAGAGACAATATCACAAGGTACCATAATGTGATAAAGGCATTGAGTTATGGAGAATTAGGTATAACTGAGGCTAGAATAAGTATGGGGTATCAGGCCAGTTTACAATTCTCCAACGTGGGAAAGTTGGTAGATAAGGAGTCTATGGAGATTATATGTAATGATGTGATTAATAGTGAGAGGATGAGAAGATAGAGCAATCTACCCCACCTTGTCTCATATGAGAATGTACCCCAACAAATTAACTATAAATTAATGTATATACCGTCTAAGCAATCTTTTTCAGTAAATAATATCTCAAATAACCCGTTTGGATTAAGCCAAGGATTATTATCACCACAAACACCGTTATGGCACTTATGGTGTATCCACTGAAAATGGCTTCATTGACATCTCTTAACTTCGACTCTTGTTGTAAGACATTCTTGAACAACAACTCAGAGTTCTCTAAGTTATCAATGACATTGTTTAATTCATTTTCAATGACTTCGATTTCTTTGTTGAATTCTTCTTCATCGATATGCTTAACTTTGTGATCTTCATTAATGAATTTATTGAAGTATTTGGAGTATAAATTATAATCAGTTGACTTCATAGAGGAAATATCTCTTAAATTCACTTGTAGATTGACTTCTCTGGGCAATGGTTTGAAGGACCACGATTTGTCATTATAAATATTATCAAAACAAACGAAAATCTTATTTTTACCTTTATCATTGTTCAATAATTCATTCAATTTGGCGGGGTTTTTGGAATTACCAAAGTTAGATAACTTGTTGATGATGTTGTTGCTTCTTGCTGCTATTGGATCCAATGGATCATTCAAGTTCTTAAGAATAAGGGACACTTCATGTTCAAGATCAGATGATGATCGTAACAAATTATCCTCAGAATCAAAGATTTTCATATTTAAAGTTTGTGACGGCAATCTTTCGCCTGACTTCACATTCACCATGATCAATTCATTATTATTAGTATGATAACTCAAACAATATTTCAAATTCTTTAGGCTGGACATCTTATTACTGTCGCCTTGCAATACGGGATCTATGACCATCCCAACACTATATACATTACAAATTAGAAACCCTATGATTATTAGTAGTTTCATTGAATTCATATTAAACGAATGACTTCCATAAATGGTGAATATATTATTATAAGTTAATTATTAAATGTATTTGCTCTGGTTTGGTCTTGTGGTTGTGGTTGATTTTGTGGAGTTTGGGTTTGTGTTTGTGGATCTGTAGTTAACACAAGTCTGACTAAATGAACTAACAAGGTTGACACTATTGGACACTATTGGCTAAACACGTAATGTCCTGCTTTAGTTGTTAACTTCAAGTTGTTTGAAATTTGTGCGACAACAATGTTGAGAAAGTCGTGAATTAAGTTATTTGGCGTTGTTGGTGGACGGGTGAAAACCGGGTTTATACAGAATCCGGGTGATTTGCATGTGATCTCGTGATCTCGTGATTATCTGGTAGTGGGTGATCTGGTAGTGATCTCGTGATGGTTGGATACGTGTTTGTGTACGCACCAAGGTGTTTATTTACATTTGCTATATACATATATTACATGTGGGATGTTTTAGGCCGAACTGAGGGTACCACGCTCGTCCAATATCGCTGTGGGTTAATACCATCAAGCTGAGTCTAATTACACTGTAGGAGGAAGGCAAGAACAATGCAGAGCAAGAACTCTGCACTGTGGCAATACCACCACGGTCAGTCCGATCTCTACACTACCGATCCAATCCCTACCGCCTGCTCACCCGGCCCTTATCATCTCCTCTAATCTTTCCTCAAACTCTCCTTCCTCAACTTTCTCTAATAACTCCCCTAATTTGTATCCCTGCATACACCCCTCTAAATCGTGCAAGGAATAATTACACCGATGATCAGTCACTCTGTTCTGCGGATAATTATATGTCCTGATTTTATCAGATCTATCAGTAGTGGTCACCTGATCAGTCCTCAATTTCCTTTGTTCAATGATCTCCTTTTCCCGTTCTAAGGCTGCCAATCTTGATCTTAAGATCAGAAACGCTTTTGCCTTATTCCTCGGTTGTGACCTTTCATCTTGTTGCATGACGATTATACCAGTAGGTATATGAACTAATCTAACTGCGGAATCAGTGGTATTAACATGCTGACCACCTTTACCACCAGCTCTCATAGTATCAATTCTAACTTCACCAGGTTGAAATTGTCTTTCATCTTCAGCTAGTGAACTTTCATTCCCATCACTAATCTTTGGTAATACTACAACCGCTGAGGTAGAGGTATGAATTCTACCTTTAGACTCAGTACTGGGAATCCTCTGTACTCTATGTATCCCACTTTCATACCTTAACTGATTATATGATCCTGGTTCATTTATGCTTAAGATTATTTCACTGACAAACCCGTTATTATTGACTTGCTCCAGAAGTATCGTGTGGTTCCATTTCATATGATTAGCATAATTTATGTACATGTTAGCGAGGTCTTTTGTGAATAACGCAGCTTCTGATCCCCCAACTCCGGGTCTTAACTCCATAATACATGGTTTATCATGATATGTTATAGGTGGAAGGAGTTTGGATTGTAAATAATGGCTGGATTTGAAGAATTGTGGTACTATAGAATCCAATTCTTGTTGAGCATCATCCACTAATTCTGGATCATCTATGGTTAGAAGTCCTTTGATATCCTCAAGGTCCTTCTGATATTGTTCATAATGTTGTAGAATACCCGTCAATGATGAAAATTGTTTACTTATCAGCTGATCATAGTTCCCATCACTGATCTTAGTTTCAAGCTCTTTATATTGTTGTTTCATATTTTCAGCCCTTTTGAGTAATAATGGATGTATAGTAGGAATAGTCTCAACTTCATTGGTGTACATTCTCTTCGAAACAACAGTCACCCTTTTAATCATGCTGACCTTCAACCCAAAGCTTCCCCAGCTTCGTTTGGTCATGGTTGGTACCATCTTTAGTACCATCTCGTGCGAATTTTTCAAATTTCCTCACAAATCTTGATGTCATCCGATTCAAAGCCCATAGATATAAACCACTTCAAAGAAGCCATTGAAGATCTTCCTAATGATTCATTGATTTCAATAAGGGATCAATTGAATAATTCTGTGTTGAAATTACAATCCACAAACGCAGAATTGGCTGAAGAGATTAAGAATTTAGGAACTACTGAAGATGATAGGACTGATATAAAATTGTATGGTGATACGATTTTAGAGAATGATGTTGTTATAGATAATCAGCAGGAACGGTTGAGAGTTTTAGAGGATCAGTTGGTGGTTAGGGGTCTTATAAGGAGCTCAGGTGGTAGTAAAGCTAGTGAAAGCAAAGCCAGTGGCCAATCTAATGACCAGCCTAGCCAGCCTCATGACTCAACTAGTGACCCAGCCAATCAATCCCCTAATGAAACGACTAATGAAACGACCAACGACCAAACTAATGAAAACAACGACAACGACAACGGAATTTACCTTTAATATATACATCTATTTACATCACTCCTTCTTAATAGGCTTGAACTCAGTACCAAAAAGCTTATTGATAAAAGGCTTCTCCTCTATTCTGATAGGATCTTCAGGTCTCTTACAAACCAACATCCATGTGGAACCAAAATGGACCCTCTTCTCAAAGGTGATATCCAACCCAGCTTCATCAATCAACTCCCCAATATCCAAATTCCACCTACAAGCCCAAGTTTTCATTCTTTTATCAGATCTGAAATCCAAATGGTTGTTAATGAATTGCCACGTACTTCTGCCATGTTCCAATAACACAATTCTACCGCCAGGTCTCAATAACTTTGTCATATTCTCCAAAGCTTTCACAGGATCTTCGTGAGAACATAATCCAAACGCTTCAATGATAGTATCGTACTTGACTTGATTATCACCCTTAGTAAGCTCAATTAACTCTTCTGCCTTACCAACCGTAAATGCTGCTCTGTTAAACTTAGGGAATTGCTTAACAAACTTCTCCTGAGTGATTTCAACCATTTTCTTGGAAGAATCAAGGAACGTAATTGAATTGACTGATTCTGGATTGAAGTACGGTAAATTTCTACCCGTACCACAAGCAATCTCTAGAACATCACCTTGAGCTTGTGTCATCAACCATCTTCTTCTCTTACCTAAAAACATAGCCCTTTCTTCCCATTTAATTTCATTATCATAAGCTTCAGCTTTTTCTTCGAAGAATTCAGTAGTGTCTTGAGCCCCTACGATATTAGGGTTATCATGATTAGAGAATGTAACTTCTTTAACTGGCTTTTCTGGCTCTGTAGCATCTTCTTCTGTCCTAACATCTTTACTAACATCCTTTGTGGCTGTCTTTAATCTGATCTGTTTTTGATACCAAGTATCCAACTCTTCTGGTGTTGGTTCAAACATAATGTCCTTATCAAGAATATGCTTTCTTCTAAACTCTTTCCTCATTAATTGATATAACCTATACTTCTTCTGCTCTTTAGGTTTCAACTTCTCGTCACTAGAAGCCTTCAACTTCAAATATTCATATTCACTCAAACTCTTAGGATCCTCGTTATATTTCTTTCTAATATGATTGATCTGTTGATCTTCATAATACCTGTCTCTCATATAAAAGTAAAACGCTACACATAAAACAATGAATCCTCCCACATAATAAATTGTCATGGACTTTTGGAACTTTTCACTTTGAAAGTATTGAGCCCATTGTTTATACTTAGGGACTTTCTCGAGTTTTTTTTGTTCTTGGAATGATTTGGAACTGACTTTAAATGGTTGGTTGGAATATGGTCTGATGGTTGTGTAGTTAAGACCGGTGGTAGAAAGGAGGGAGAAGGATTTGAGGTTGATGTGAAGGGTTCTTGTGGTATGGGAAATGATCTTGTTAGCTAAGAAGCTGTGGTGTATTGGTTTGGGTATTGGTACCTTTAATTTGAACATCTCTGAGGTTTTCTCTAGCTCAGCTCGCTCAAATTCTTCCCACAGATCGCTCAAATTCTTCCCAGAGATCGGTCTGATTCCTCGTCCTTACTGCCTACTGTCAATGGCCACCCCCAAATTCATACCCTACATACGACATTGAATCACTTCCACTACTCACACCATCCACAATACTCAAATACATCCCATAAACTCTACACACTAACCACATACAAACCTAAACTCCCTACCCACCATACATCTTATTGGCGGCGCATCAACCTCATACTTCCAGAAGTTCGCACCTCGCAGTCGATGGCAAATATGTCACAACCATTAATAACAGCCAGAGAATTAACCTCAAATGGTCAGTATGAAAAAGCCGAAAGCCAATACCTCGATATAATCAACGGTAACACCGCCAGTGACTTACCGCCTAACAAAGTTCTCCAAGAACAAGAATTCGCCATATTGGAATTGGGTAAAATATATCAAACACAAAAACAACCACAATCACTTAAGAAGTTAATAACTGACAGTAGAACGATCTTAGGGAAATTTGCCAAGTCAAAAACCGCTAAAATCGTCAAGTCATTGATCGAAGACTTTGATAATATCCCTGATACAATTGATTTACAAATTGAGTCCACCAAAGAATCAATTGATTGGGCAGTCGATAACAAATTATCATTTTTAAGACAAAATTTACAATTGAAATTGGCTGAATTATTATACAAGAGTGGAAGTTATCAACAAAGTTTGAAGATCATAACCGAATTGTTAAGTGAATATAAGAAATTAGACGATAAATCATCATTAGTTGAAGTTCAATTATTAGAATCTAAAATCTATCATGCGTTAAGAAACATTCCAAAATCAAGAGGGTCATTAACTGGAGCAAGAACTGCAGCAAATTCTATTTATTGTCCTACGATTTTACAAGCAGAATTAGATTGTCAGAGTGGGATTTTAAATGCTGAAGAACGAGATTATAAAACAGCATTTTCATACTTTTATGAATCTTTTGAAGGCTATAATTCTCAAGATGATCCAAAAGCAATTGTTATTTTAAAATATATGTTATTATCAAAGATCATGTTAAATCTTGTTGATGATATTAATAATATTTTAAGTCATAAGAATGTCATTAAATTTCAATCTAAAGATATTGATGCTATGAAGTCAATTGCTAAAGCTTATTCCAATAGATCATTAAAAGACTTTGAGAGTACTTTAATCACTTACTCAAAGGAATTGAAATCAGATGATATCATCAAGAATCATTTCAATGCTTTATATGATAATTTATTAGAACAGAATTTGTTAAAGATTATTGAATCATACAGTTGCGTTGAATTGTCACATATTGCCAAAACCATCGGCTTAAACTTACAACAAGTCGAAGGTAAATTGTCACAAATGATTTTAGATAAAGTATTCTATGGAGTTTTAGATCAAGGTAATGGGTGGTTAATTATTTATGATGAGCCAAGGAAAGATTTAAGTTATGAAGCAAGTTTAGGGTTAGTTAAGAATTTGAGTAATGTAGTTGATTTGTTGTATGACAAAGCTGCTGCTCTTAATTAGAGTTCTTATAAAAAAACTATTCACACATATCAGAAACATCAACAACAGGAGTTCCTAGTCAATGTACGTATAACGTCTTATATTGTCTATATAAATGTCATATTTGTACATGATTTAATATTATACAACCATTATGAATTGGTTTCATTCTCTATCACGTGTTGGATCACGTGAAAATCCCTTTAACTCCTCTTTCACTAGCTACTAACAGGACCTCTCCACACTTACTTAAAAAGTCTCTTAACCTACCACTAATTGTAAAACACTTCAACAAATCATTTTCGTCTTCATTGGCTACCAACTTCATCAAATCAAACGCCTTTTGAATATACTCCCAATTGTTATATCTTGCAAATTCATAGATTTGTAACAATTCTATAATCAAATAAGGAACATATAAATTCCTCAACTCTCTTAAAACTTCATCATTAGAATTAACCAACCATGTCATGATTAATCCGTAAATTTGTTTGGTGGTCTTTTCGAGTGAATTCTCAACATATTTGGTCTTGAAAACTCCAATATCTTTCTTATTATCTTCAATAAACTTCTTCCATTCATTAATTGATTCTAATCCTTTGATGAACATATCATGTGATAACAATTCATCTTTTGAATCTTCAGATATTTGCTCAATATCTTTATCATTTAATAATCTCTTGGTATTTAATTCATTGTCATAATTGTTGATGATTTGTTTGAAATTCTTATCCTTGGCAAATTGTTTTAACGCTCCTAATTTACCACAAAGTAAGAATCTTTTGATGATAACTAATGATACTAATATAGTATCTTCATACATTGAATTTAATAAAAACCATTCGATGCTTTCTAATAGTTTTCTATCAGTATCGTCAATATCTTCAGTAATCTTGAGTGAAGTCTGATAATGTAATTCTGTACTATCAATTATAGACTTAACTGTTATTCTTAAGATATCACTTAATTTATCGGTGTTATCATTGAAAACTGGTAAAGTCTTAGCAAGTTTAAGTTGTTCAACTCTTTGTTGTTTGTCTTCAATCGTCAAAAGAATTTGGGAATATATGTTGGTGGATTCTTCTTCATCTTTTATAAATGTTATATATGATGGTATAAGGTTTTGATGTGAGTTTTCATTCAATTTCTTGATATAAATATTTAATAACTTATCAAACCCTTGATCAGGGATATCATCAATGTCAACAGTTTTCAAAAAAATCGATAAATGAACCAAAATCCTAAGAAGTGTTTGGTTCTTGTGTACACTATTTCCATCTGACTTTATTATATCATTAATTAAAGGATAAATTTTATTAATCATTATACCACCCATTATAATTCTAATTGGATGCCTGCTTTCTTCGCTAACTTTATTATCGCTTGTTGATAAAATATTGAGAATACCTTCAATAGTAGTAGTTTGAGGTTTACTAACTTTAACATCCACTAAATCTTCTTTACCATCATTTTCTAAAGATTCATAAAACTTTAAAATTTCATAAACCATAGATTGGTTACTATATAATAACAACCATTTATCCCATGATTTATAATCACTTAAATTTTCCTTTATGTTTGAACCACTTAAATAACTATAAATCATCCTTTCAAACTTATTGATGTTTCTTTGCTGAGATAATTTGTAAACAGTCTTGTACCATAATAATTTATGCTTGCAACCAAAAGCACCATCAAATTTCAAGCCACGATTTTTCATGTATTCTTTGTCTATTATTGGATCTAAATATGGTAACATATCACCAACTAAAATCATCGATAAGGTATAATTGCCAGTCTCATTTGATATCTTCAATGCTTCGTCATAGTTATGAGTCAAAATCAATTCATAAATGGTTTTAAAGATTTTATTATCAATTTCTTCATCATCAGGATGAACTCTTTTACCTAACCTTATTGGTGCATCAATGTCGAATTCATTTATATAATTGTCGGGAGATTCTTTGTTAAGAAGTTTGTTCAAATCCTTGGTCTCGAAACTCTTCACGCTATGTTTCCATTTACTGATCCATGGTATATTTGAAGTATCAATTGTTTCACTATTATATTGAATCCAATCAATTATCATCCCTAATTCAGCAACTTTGGTATTGGATTTACGGAAATTTTCTTCTTGAATTGCAATTGATGAGTTTTGTTTGATCGTGTCTAACTCTATACTTCCTAATCTGTAACTGTATAAGATTTCAACCAAATGCCATAATTTCGTTTCTAATTGCCAACTTTCGAATTCTTGGAGAATCGTTGGATTTTGAGGGTTTTCCACAACTTCGTCTTTGATCTGTAATGCTTTTGTGGAACTTATGTCCCTGAATTGTTTAATGATATCAAAAGGATTAATTTCCAATCCTACTAAACTATCAGAGAATTTTTCTTCTATACTGATATCTATCACATCTATTGAATTTTTTGTGAATGGGACATTAGAATCCAATGTTTCCGACATCTTAAACTTCAACTGGTATTAAGTGTGATGCGTTTGTGGATACCTCGAATATGACACCCGATTGGCTTTGTGGTTTTTAAAGTTGGGTTTGTGTAAAGTCAACTTCTATTACTTCAATTTTTTAGTTCTGCGCGACCGCGATAAATGTTACAGACACGAACACCTAAAAATGCGACTTGACTTATAGCTTGCAGATAAGGAGAATAGATATGAGTGACAGTAAAGAAGATTACACCAGTAAGTCCAATGAAGGTGGTAGCATCGGCACCAAATCAATTGATGATCTGAAAGAAGCCGGCTCAAAGGATAATATCAATGGGTCTGATGAACTGACAAAGAAGAATGAAGAACAACCATCAAATCTAGAAGTACCCCCAAGCACATCCACAGACACTGGTTCTACAGATAAAGACTATTATGAAGAAGACAATAATCCGTTTTCGAACAAGATAGATAAGCAAGAAGAAAGTATGCTTCTATATGAGACAACGACGAAGCCAAATGAAGCATCCCAAATAGCTGGCATAAGTTCAGTACAGATCAATTATGAGAGTAGAGTAAGTAAGCTCCTTAAACCAGAATCCAATATCAAAATACAAATCACAGAAGCAAACAATTCAACTGAAGGAATAGTGAATTCAAGTAAAAAATACATAGCATATACTATTAAGCTTATTAACAATGATAATCCGAAAGAAGAAGTCCAAATCAGAAGACGATACAGTGATTTCGAAAGTCTAAGAACCATTTTATCCAAGATCTTCCCATTAGTTATAATACCACCCATCCCACCCAAGAACTATTTGAATTTCTCAATGTTAAACAATTTTGTTAGTAAGTCTAATGGGACAAATACTACGGCAAAATCGGAGACTTCGCCACCAACCAATGGATATTCGTATATAAATTCAGGTCATTTGAATTCTATGAAGTTGATTGAACACAGGAAGAGATTGTTATCGAATTTTTTGAATAATTGTTTGAGTATTCCTAAGATTAGGAACCTTGAATTCTTCAGTAAATTCTTGGATCCTAATACAAATTGGCAAGATGAGATCAATTTAATCAACAGTCAATTGCCTAAGGATATATATCATCTGAATCCCGAAAACGGGTTGAAAACTGATGATTCATACAGTCATTTACCAAGCATTAGTAGTACAATTGGCAGTGGATCAATTGGTAATTTGTTAAAACCCTTAAGGAAAGGACTGGTGCCAAATACTACTAGTGCAGTAAGTGGCAATGATGAAAATGATTCACCAACTGAATCATCTGATAATCTTATTGATACATCACCTATAAATACTTCCAATCTCGATGTGATTAATAAGAAGATTATGGATAATTTCATTGGTCTTGCGTCTGACTATACAGAACTAGGATCTGTGTTCAATTCATTCTCCCTTATGTTGGCAGATTCACCAATAATAAGAGCATCAAGACTTAAACAATCTGAAGATCAAGACAATACAAAATTGAATTTAATTCTTGATAAAATGGGACAGGTGTTTGACAGATCTTATATAACCATCAACTCCCTCATAAACGACTTGGAAACCAAATTTTCAGAGCCATTGGGTGAAGAAGTTCAATACACTTCGATCCTTAATTTCATACAAAAGTTTCAAACTAGGAAAATAAGACAGAAATCTTTATTGGATAATGAAATTGATGAAAAGAAACAAACTCTACAAGAATTGTTGAAAGCTGAAAACGAAGCCAGCACCGTTGAGAATGGCATCAATTCAAGTAGTTTGGGTAAATCCAGTGGTTATAAGTTTGATAGTGAAGCTAAGCAAAGTAAGTATAAGTTTCCTAATATGAATTCTATCAAGAAGATAACCCAATATGTTAGTGATATAATCGACCAAAATCCCCAGCAGACTAGAAAACAAAGGATCTCTGATTTACAAGTTAAGATAGTTACTTTAGAGAAATGTCAAGGGATTATGTTGGAAGATATTGCATATATAGCGGATGAATTGAATAAGAATTTCAAGTTGTTTCACCATAAACAGTTGAAGGTGATCTATGAGATATTGCTTTGTTATAATGGGTACTTGGTAAATTGGGCCAAGAAGAATATCGAGATATGGGAGGAGATAAGGGGAGATATTGTTAATTTGTAGTCAGTGTCCATAGGTCTTATAGGGTCCCATAGTATCCAATCCATAGTATATCATATTTATTCATATATCATTCCTACTCCAGCCGCAGTAAATAACTCTTTACAGCATCTGCCCATACTCCTCCATTCTTATACCTATAAATCAGCTCTGGCAACCCGTTGATTGCCCCAACTAACCTCTCACTAACTTCTCTACCTTCGGCCTTGATTTCACTCATGGGCTGTAAATAGGTCCTGATTGTAAACACCACAGCTCCAGAGTCCGGTAACCTGGTCAAAACTTGTCTCTCACTTCGATAATGAACTTGATGGTCGAAATCAAGCTCTTCTTCTGGTATAGCAACTTGTTGATCGATTTGTTCTTGAGTGTGGGAATGATTATCGTCAAGATAATATTTATCATTTGTTTGAACCGAAAAGTTACTTCTGATTACGAACTGACCAATTTGAATTCTATCAAAGAACCTATTCATTGATAATTGTAATTTCTCTTTGTACCCAGGGATAGGTTCATGGATTGAGGACAATGGAGTGTTAAACTTTACAGCAGGGTTGAACCCATTGGAAAATGCAAATAATCCGCCTTTGAAATAGTATTCATCAATTTCTGATCCTGGTTGTTTAAGTAAGAGGATGAAATCCTCTTCAATGGTATGGGATAAGTATTCTATCAATTGGTTAGGATCAGCTACGCTACGGGCACTCTTAGGAATAAATATATCGTTGATGGAATTGTAAATCTTGTCACCTTGCACTTTGAAGTACATTGGATATTTGTCACACATGTACTTGGTGACAATCATATAGAATTCTCTGATAGCATCTACAGCTTCTGGTGCACAAAAAACAGTCCTTGACCTTATATCAAAATCTTTAGGATAATCAGGATGATTGTTGGTGATGAGCTTATACTTTTCATTTGTGGCTTTGGCATAAGTTGGCTCAATCAAGAGCCAATCTTGGGGATCAAGCTTCTTAATTGACATTGTTAATTTATATTCAGCGTTCCTAAAAGGAAACGATTTAATTGGTTGACACTTATCCCATTGAAACCCTGGGTGTACTGAATTAATTATAGGAGGTTTATAAGTAGATTTATCGACTTTTTCATAAAAACTCTTCTTCTTATTTTGGTTTTGTGGTTTAGACTTATAGTGAGATAACGAATAGATCCCAAGCGTAGCTATGAATAGGACGATGATGATGGTTTGGTATGTGCACATAAATGGGAACTTAAGTGTCAGTGATATGTCCATAGTATTGTAGTGGAAATGTGGGGTGACCCTGTGAGATGATCCTGTAACGATGATGGAAGGATTTAAGAAGTTTATAAAGGTGGAGGGTCCGATAAGTTATCGCATTGATTTGGAGTTTCGCATATCTTTCCTTAATTAGGTAACCCCGCCAAAAAATTCCGTTTACAGACCAGAATCCAATTTTGACATATATGTGTTAATTATCCATAAGTAGATATAATAACCCTTCTACCATCAGCTCTCCCTTAGACGGTATTATGGTGTTATGGCGGGTTATAACCATGCACCGCCATGCTGCCATGCTTGTACCTCACGATTCTTAGGCAGCCGCACTATTCGATGAGATGCAAAAAAATCTACACCGATGAGCACATTATCGTTGGTTACTAAGTTCCTAGAACCGGAGAAAATTCAAGACATCGTTGTAGAGTTATGTCAGGGATTAGATGAGCGTGAGAAAGTCGAAAGCTTGTGTGACTTGTTGGACCAGGTCAATTCCAAAACTCACCAAACGGTTTGTACCAATGTTGAAGAATACATGAATCAAATACTTAGTAGTATACATGGTGAAGAAAGCATTGAAAGCTTGGTTAGATTATTTGAAAAGTTACCAGAGATGTATGAAAAGTTTATAAACCATGTTTCAGAGATTCTTAAGAAGTTTATGAACCAAAATATCAATAAGTTCATTATAGGTATAAGACCAATGATTGACACAAGTATTATTACCAAAGTCGAACCAGAATCGTATGAGTTCGAATACATCGGTTACATATTGTCCATACTTGAAACCTTATTCTCCAGGATCAACTTAGTACTTGAAAACTCCGATATTGATGAAGTGTTGGCATATTTAATGACATTTGATAGTGAAGACATTTACTCAATTACGTTAAAGATCTTCAGATGGAGAATAATTCCAACTACTTTGAAGACTGCCAACTCCTTATTCTTATGGGATATAATATTCAGCTTAGTATTGAGTCCAATCAGATCACATAAGACCAATGGGTACATATTATGGTTGAGGTATTTGAACAATAAGAACTCTCAGTTTAAGACTGATGATACTTACCAGACTCAGGTTTTGACCAACAATTGCTTCCAAATAATTCAAGACGGGTTAATCAGTGAATTGCATGAACACAGAAAGTTGTGTTTATCCATTTTAAAACTTTCAATCTTAAATATTGACAGTGACATCAGTACACCTATATTTCAATGGGTTCAATCCCAAACTCAGGCCTATATGAAAGAATGGGAAAGATTCATTACTGTGTTTGAGATCATTGCAATAGATACATCTTTACATCAAATGGAAGCAGCATCAGGTGACTTGATTTCACTTATATCCCCCAAATCGTTGATCCATTCGTCATGGGGTTTTAGACTTTTGTCCACCGGATTTAAAGCTGGTACGGATTCAGTTAGGAAATTCAGTTTGATATTGTTATTGTCAATCCCAGAATCAAACTTAAACGAATTTCAAAACGGGTTATCGATTCTAGAACTGATTTTCTTACCAAACTTAATGGTTGCAAATCATCTTGTCGTTAATGATGATAAGTGTGAGTATGGTGATAAGTTGGTTGGATTCATTGCTAGCTTGATAAGAAGTTGCAAAAACGATAAGGAAGTCAATAATATCGTTCTGACGATCTTGAAGGTGTTAGTCAACTCAAAAGATGCTTTTGATCCGTGTAAGAGTTATGTATTGTTTGGTATCCATAAAGGGCTTGACGGTGAAGTGCTTGAGAATAGTGAAAACTTGATATCATTGTTTGAATGTAGATCTGAAGGAATGTTGTACCATACGACCATACAGACGATTTTATTACGTATTGGTTTAAAGTTCAAGTTTAACGAAACTGAGTTCTTGAGGATTGTTGATAAGTTCATTAAGTTCAATGGAAGCAGTTTGATCAATGATAACCTTGAGATCATAAAGGCTTATTTAGCAAGGAATAAAGCTGATTTTTCACCTATAGGCACTCAGGATTCATCTATAAAGGCCATAGGCTTATACTTCAACAGTTTACTCAATGGCTTCAAGTCCTTTGATGACATTGACCTATTCTGCAATATTCTAGGTTCAGGACTAGATCTTTCTAACTTTGAGTCACCTGACTTCAACCAATGGTTTGTTAAGAATTTACAGCTTTTAGTTGACTCCACCATTGATAATGAACTTTGGGAAACCGTAGCAAAATGTCAACCTCCAAACCAATTCGTTGAATTACAACACCTTTGGGAGAGTATCCAATCAGATGTGTTACTGACCAATGAAGCAACTTTAAGAACATCAGTTTCAAAGTATAAGTTATTTAACAAGATCCTTGAAACCTTTAACCCTTCCCGACAATCATTCTTGACCACAAAAGCAATGATAGCCTTTAAGAAGTCATTATTCTCAAATTCCAACATCACCAGTCAAAACTTCTATAAAGTAAAAGAATCGATCTTGGGAGAGTATTTCAAAACCATTGAAATTCTAAACGATTCCAAAGTCATTGGCATTGATGACATTCCATTGTTCGTAAAGGAGATCCCATCAACTTTATCAAACCATCAGTCCAATATGTCCATTACTCAATTCTTTAAACTGTCTATTGATAGAGGAGTGTCTTCAGACGTTATTGTTACCATGATTGATATTATCTTGGACATTTGGTACAGTTTAGAATCTGCTAGGTTTAAGTTGCATCAGAAGGATATTCAGATTAGTATTATTGAATTGGTTTTACATATATCTGTATTAAACTTAGCATCATCTTCGTCATGTGATGAGTCACGTGACCTTCCTCATAAATTAAGTAAATTCTGTTTATCAGTGATTGAAAACTCCCAAGGCAGAAGATGTTTATTACCAAGCTTAACTAAACAAATTTCATTATTCCAAGTCAACAGCAAGAACTTCGAACAATCTTATTGGTTAATTGAAGTCCTTGTTCATGGGTATAATATGTACCAATTAAGAAACAACTCATTCAAATTAGAACCAATCATTGGCCAACTTTTCGATTCCACTTTTGGCACTCCTAACACTTCCATTTATTTAAAGGTTTATGATACGTTTGAAGTTTCAGCTCAAGTATATTTCATGTCAATCTTTAATTCCGTTAAATCCGCATCGTTTGCGAATAAAGTATTAAACTACATAATTGATAATGAAAAGTCGTTCAATTTCTTTAAATGCAAAAAGCCAAACGATGGGTATGAACAATGGACGAGGATAAGGCTCTGGACGATTTTAACGTCAATTTGTGATGTGGTTGATGATGATATCATGTATAAGACATTACCATTATTCAGTGAATTACTTGAAACTGATCCTAGTCCATTAGTAAGAACTTATATCGAATGGATTCTTGCCTTGCAGTTGAAGAAGTTCCCCAAGTACAGACAAACGATTTTTGACGATTTGGTTAAGTCAATTAACGATAAGAACCTGAAACCAACTGTGGTATGTGCATATCAAAGGTTATTAACTTTGGTTGCAAAAGAATTACCCAAACCAGAAGCCCAAGAGTTATTGACACAATTATTACGTATTGTTATTCCAGGAGCAACTGCTAACAAGGCATTGATAAGACATTTTTCAAATTCTTTGATTTGTTCGATTTATCCTCAAATCATTGACTCTGGTCTTGATATAAGCAGTGATCTTGTATCAGTATGTAAAGACATCTACACCACATCACAGCTGAATCTTATTCATGAAGTTAGAAATGGTGATGGGTTATTATGGAATGTAGGACAAGATTTGAACTTGGTCAGTCTTTCTGGTGGATTGTTAATGAGAGTAAGTTCTCATGAAGTTGATTTCATCTCCAGTGCTGAATATCATAAGTACTTGGACCATCACCAAATCGAATTCTTGAACCACCCAATTGGTGAAGATTTGATTCAATTATGGTCAAAACGTAAACCAAACCACAAAAAGGAAAGTTTGCCAACCTTCAATTCTGAACTGTCACCTTTACAAACCAAAAGTGGAGCCTGGTCATCAATTATGGACGTTGATGAGACCAATAACCGTATCAATGAAATCAAGCGTAGTGATTTGATTGTGGTTTCTTCATTGGTTGATAAACCTCCCAATTTAGGTGGGATCTGTAGATTATGTGACGTATTGGGTGCAGGGTTACTCACGGTTGATGACATAACTGTTAAATCCCATCCTGAGTTCAAAAACGTTGCAGTCACTGCTGACAGGTGGATGCCTATGATTGAGGTCAAGATCAATAACATCATTGAATATTTAAGGTTAATGAAATCTCAAGGGTATACCTTAATTGGTTTGGAACAAACTGACAAATCAGTTCAATTGAATAATGAGTTGAAATTCCCTAAGAAATCATTGATTTTGATTGGTAAGGAAAGAGAAGGTGTCCCTGGTGAATTATTAGCCGAATTGGACTTTTGTGTGGAAATTAAACAAGTTGGGGTGATAAGATCAATGAATATCCAAACTGCTACTGCTGTGATTGTTCATGCTTATGCTAGTCAACATTGTTAATGGTTTTATATATTACATGTGTACATATGGAGCTTGGTTGAGGTTAGTATGTTAATCCATCATCATCTCCATCTATTAAGTTATCTAATCCTTGGACAATGAATCCACAATATTCATTGATCATGTTTATAGCTTTAACTATCAATATACTATTGATTCCTTTGTAATTGTTCTTATTAGAGTTGATTGCCAAATTCATATTCAACACTGGTGTCATGGCTTTGTTATCATAATAACTTCCAATTATCCCATTTTCTAGAACTTGTTCTTCCTCTATAGATGGATCAAATAGAAGATTGTTCCCTATTATACCTAAAGTAATGATTATAGGAGGTTGGAATGGCCTGTTGATGATATCCTGTAAAAATCTTGCATCTTCCCAGTCGTCTGAAAATGTTGGTTGTTCTTCGATTTCTTCATCATCAATTTCACTTACTAACAATGGTAATTTTGTGGTCTTTAATGCCAAATATATTGCTAGTGATATAATGGTTAATGGATATGACGATGGACTTATAACTATACAATCTATGAATAATTTAAATGAATATTTCTTTGTCAACTTCAAACTTTCAAATGGGAAATTCTTCACTAATAAGTTCGTTAAGTTGTATTTTAAGTTCATAACATAATTTGAGTCATCTCTTTGATTTTGTATATCTACGTCACAATCCAACAAACAAGGCTCTAAATCGGTCTTAACCACTTTTGATTTGATACTAACAATACACTCACTACCATCAATCATCCTTAATCTTGAAGATCCATTAGATCCTGCTAAGAATGATGTTTTAGCTTCTAACGGTCTAAATTGGTACGGTTTCCTGGCATCTGGTCTTATAGGTGGTTGGAGTGTAAGTGAGTCATAGAGATAACTTCTTTCTGCAGGTGATAATTGCATGTTTGCACGTTTAGTACGTCTGTATGGGTTGGTATGTGTCTTTGTGTAAAGTCTTCTCGTTCTTCTCACTGTTCTCTTCTCACTCTTCTCTTCCCGTCTGCTCTTCTCGGTCCTCACACACCTCCCATGTCAACACTGCGAATCCAAACCACAAACCAACCATAATACATGTCACTTATACAACAGAAAGATATAAGGCCAACCCCCGACCAGAAATCATGGTATGAGAACAATATCAAGAAAACATCAATTCCGAACCATCTTGCTACCAAAAGAAGAACCGGGTTTCAAATCACAAGCCAAGGTAAAAAAGATCTTAAAAACGGTGATTATTTAGAATCTTCAGGTTCTTTCAATTTGGTTTCTTTTGGTGGGTCTCCAAGTAGGAAAGTCGTTCCTTTAGAGAATAGAAGTAGAACAGGTACCACCAATAACTTATATGATACGTCTGTTAATGATTTAACTCGATATGATGATACAAATAACAAAACCACTGATGAAATATCCATTTATGATTTTGATAATGATTTACCACCTACGAAGTCCATCTACGACTTGAATGATGAAATCTTGTTGTCGTTGGATAATCCAACTCCAACTGATTCTTTCTTAACTAAGGATCCAAAGACTTATACTAATGTATTTAATTTACCTGTAAAGCCTGATACTAAGGATGATAATTTGAATTTAAATCCTTTAGAAAATGGTGAAAGTGCTATTTTAGTATTTGGCTACCCTGAAAGAATGGCCAACCAAGTTCTTCAACAATTCCAACAATTTGGGACTATTTTAGAAGATTTTGAAATCAATAAATCAAAACAAAAATATTTCAGTAAATCTGATAAGATTTTACCAATTTTTTCAGGTCCTTCATGGGTGAAAATCACTTATAATAACCCTGCCAGTGCTATGGATTCCTTACAAGAAAATGGTACTATATTTAATGGGGTCATATTGGGAGTTATACCTTATACTAAAGATGCTATTGAGAAGTTACAAAATAGAAAATTGGCTGATTCTGAAGATATTGGGAGTGGTATAGATTCAAGATCTCACATCAAGAGTTTTAATAATGATAACCAACCACAGTCCCCAGCACAATCAAACATTACTAAATTAGATAAGGAAAAGGTTAATGTATTCTTGAGTAAAGATTCAGAAACCAAAGGGGATGACAAGAAGTTGAATTATTGGGATAGTGCTATGAGGTTCTTGTTTGGGTTCAGTGAGCTTTAGGACAGCTTTAGACCATACCTATATAAACTGTATATTACAAACATTATAACGTGGAGTATTATTAGTGGAGCATCCTTGAGGAGCTTAACGTGGAGCACCAAAAGGCTTTCTATGTAAAGGTCTTTCATCTCTATAACTTCTAAAGCTTGAATCTGATCTGGTTGGACTCAATTGAGTCCTAGATGGACTGAGTTGTGTTCTGGACGGACTTAATTGGGTTCTACTAGGACTGAATTGGTCTCTAGTAGGACTCCTACTAGGTGTGTAAGTTCTTGTAGGACTTGATATTCTAGAAGGACTTTGTCTGTCTATTCTCGAAGGACTCCTATCAATTCTAGAAGGACTCTGTATCCTAGTGTTTCTATCTATTATAGAAGTATTCTGCCTTGAAGGACTCTGTCTAGATTGATTAATTCCCAGACTAAATGGCCTTGAAGGAGATTTCGGAGGATCCATACCACCATACTTGCTTGGTAGAATATTAGATCTATCAAATCTTTTCAAACCTCCCACATTAGGAGTTAAGGTAGAATTTAACCATGATTCATCAATTTCCAGAATCATTGAAGAATTGACTTGATTTTGAAATTTCTCTTTCTCCAATTCAAATCTTATCTTTTCAGATTCAAATTTCTTACGTTCATTAGAAAACTCATCTTCGTCCTCAGGATTTAAAGTATTTACAGGTTTACCATTAATATCATGAATAATGAAAACCTTTGACTTTGTGTTTTGGAAATAAGGATTGGTCTGGTCGATAATAGTCTCTCCATGATACTTATTAAATTTAGAAGCATCAATTCCAACATCTCTCTTCAAAATATCAGTTTTTGGTTTAACAAATTTACTATTATATTCTTGAAACATCTCTTGATAGAGAATTTGTTTATCCTTCATAAGAACCCAAAACTTGTCAATTACGTAGTAGAATTGTAAATTAGTCAACAGGATTACTATTAGAATCTTCCAGAACGATAAATCCAGAACCATCCATGTAATTAATAAATTCAATGGGTTAAAACTTGATAATAAGAACAATTGAAACTTTGAAGGATCCCACACAACTAATTCGTATACTAGTTTATTATTAAACAAATCAATTTCAATACCAGATGAGTCATTAGTACTATCATCCAAGAAACTTTCATCGGATTTCTTGGTAAAGTTGAAAAGATTGATGATACCTTCGATCCAATTGCTGGTAGTCTCATTGAGTAACTTCTCTTTTACAGAAGGAGAATTTGGCTTGTCGCTATTCATGAGTGAATACGTTCTGGATGCCGTCAATACCGTAATTAAGTTTATAACTGATGATATAAATAAAGTTACTATGAGTACTTGACATAAACCTATAAAGATTGGACTACTTTTCGTGTTCGTGGCCGATAAGAATCCTGAAGAGCCACTTCTTAATGCTTTCTGTTTGATTTTATCGTAGTTATAATAATCTGTTTGAAAGATACTACTTGACTTGTCAGTGATGGTTGTATACATATATAACTTTATAAACATAATAAAGGATGATGATAATATATTACCCAATATTACACTAACAGAACTGTAATCATCCCAATCTATGGACATCACAGACTCATTGACCCATAACCACAAATCGAAAGGATAATTTTTGATCCTTTCGGTTATGGGTGTTTTTCTTATTCTTCTCTTCATATTTATTTATCACGCGTTATGTTTGATAGAATTTCGCGATACTAAACACAAACACGAGAAGTAGAATGGAAGATACAGTAGACAGAATACGGAACAAAAACAAACAGCTAATGAGTGAATTAAGGGGGATGATAGAGAATGATAGGAAGTTGACTCCTATTGATGTGAATACTTTGAATGGCAGTCCAAGGTCCAAGGATAGATTCGACAGTGATGAGATCAAGCATGAAGATTCCAGGAAAGGGATTAATTCAAGAATAGTTGAGATAAATGATGAAGAATTTTTACCTAGGAATGTTTTGAGGGAGTCTTGGGAGTCAAGGCTTAAACCTAGAGAAGAAATAGTGGAATCCGAAGATTCTAAAGCAGACTTTTCTAAACCAGATTTTAAAGAAACTCCTAAAGTTGATTTCACTCCTAAGGTCAATTTCACGCCTAAAGTCAATTTGCAAGATAACAGACAAGGATCTCCCAGAATGAATTCAAAAGAATCAATACCGAATTCAGATCGAGAAATATCCAAATCTGAGTTCATTGAAAGACAACCAAAAGTGCCTAGCATAATACCTAAAACTAATAAGGATATCAAACAACCATCTAATCTTTTACTTGATAAAATACGAAATCAAGACACAGAGATCGAGCAGCTCAAAAGTCAACTTAAACAATTCAAAAACGAAAATAATAGCTTGAAACAAGCAAATTATCAATATCAATACTCCATTAAACAACACCAGCAACAATACGAAAATGAAGTACAAATGTTACAAAAAGATTATGAAACTTTGATTAATACCAATGAAGTAAAAACCCAAGAAATTGTGAAGCAGTTCAATGAAATCAAAGTAAGTGCCAATAACTATAAGTTAGAAAACATGAACAAAGACAATAAGCTTCTAGCATTGAAACATATAATCAAAAGTTTTGATCAACAAACCAATGAGAAAAATTATGAAATCAATCAAATGTTAACGTTAATAGATGATTTGAAGGTTTATAACACATTTACCAAACTGTTGATGCAGAACATTGTGAATAAATTTAACAATAATTTGGATGTTATTGGACAATTAATTGATAGTGAATATGTGTTGAATCCTGAGATACCTCATATGGATAATAGTGAAGATACCACTGACTTACTATACAATAATACCACAAAACAATTGATAAACAATTCAATTTCACCTTCATTAGATTTATTGTACCTAACATCATCACTTTCGGTAAACAAGGTTTCTAAATTCAAAGCTGTTGCAAAATCAATTTTATTTTTAGTTTACCTTCAACAGGGTTTGAAGAATAAGAAAAATGTATGCAAGAGGGACTATCAGGTATAAGGTTTATGTGCCGGATGTTCCATATAAGGTCAACCAAGTGTTTGCTGTGTATACGATATATGGCCGTATGCAGTTTGTAATATAAAGCCGAAGGACTTAAAACTTCTAACAGTACTATAAATAAACTAAGCCCGGGTTCAAACGGTGATCTCATGTAGACCAACCCTAACATGTGATCCTGTATATGTAAAGTTACTGATCTCACTCTTATATTCAGGTACAGTTTTTAAGCATAGAAAATAACGCTTGACATCACATGGCACTAGAGTGTGGTACAGCAATTATCGGTTTGCTACGGGTGTTTGGGTGTTGGTGGGAATATCGGAAGAGCTGGTTATGTTAGTGAATATATACGACTTGTGATTATAGCAATTTGGTTTTGTGGCAGGAACTTAGGGTTACAAAGGATGGCAGGAACTTAAGGATGGCAATTTTAAATAGTTTATAGATATTAACTTCTGCAAAGGGTCTCTTGCTGGTATGAGGCAACATCTAGATTCGCATTATCATTGATGAAGGTTTCCTGATGTCCTTGGGCACCTATGTGAACTATAAATTGCCAACGATACCAACCTTAAACACGGCTAGGGATTAGTAGCAAATATAATTCGTATATATAGCACTTATGAATATTATGAGCCATAAAGATGTTTTCTCGTACTCAAAGATTCTTAAACCAGTCTTGCTAACATTCATAAACTCTCGATGTCCAGTACCTTACACCCACATCTGTATCTAATTTGACTGCCGTAAACGATTTTGACACTTGACTGCAAAACCTACAAAAAGATCTAGACCATGATCGCGCGACGATTTCTAAAAAAAGAATTCAAACCTCAAATTACGTCATCATCCTTTTTAACCCAGCGACTTAAGTTCCGGAAAATCATTTCCAATATAACTAAAAGTAGTAGGACGTCATTCTTAAAAAAGCGATTACTGTCAATCTTAAATTTACTCGTTTGTTATATATATCAACCCTAATCCAATAATTTGTATTTGAAGGAATTCTATTCGTGGGTAAGCTTAACATTTAGTCAAAGGTTTAAAACTTTAACTGCGCAAATAAAGTTTATAAAGAAACTTCTATTTGCTACTAAGGAAGGTTTAGCCCAAGGCGATCATTAACATTAAAGGAGTTCCAATATATTAGGAAGTAAATATTTCCAAAGTCATCCATCCTCAATTTTATCAGTTTAGGTATTAGTTGGGATTATAGATTATAATGTCCACATCCTTTATACCCTATAGTGAAGATAAGGATGATAAAAAACCAATTCAAATCCCAGAATTAAAAATCAGTGGGTTACCATTTACTAAGTCACCATACAAGTCCCCCAAATCACCAACCTTCACATCTAATGTATTCAAAGAATTATCAGTCAAGCCTATCACATATGGTCAGCTACCAGAATTCATGGACCTAATAATAATCGATGTGAGGTCTTTCAATAATTATAATACTAGTAGAATAAGAAATTCCATCAATATTTGTTTGCCATCAACTTTACTAAAGCGGAAATCCTATAGTTTACCACAAGTTCTTAATTCTGTAAATATTGATGATCATATCAAGAACATTCTATTGGAGTCCACAGATAATATTGAATTATTGTTTTATGATGATTCAAGTGATAGTAGTTCTATCAGTAACCAATTACATCAAACTATTTGTAAGTTCATGAACTACAATCCCAAGTTTCAAATATATTACTTAAATGAAGGGTTCAATCCACAAAAGATTCATTGTTCTTTAATAGATCATCAATTGAGTCCTTTATCACCTGTTGATAATAATATGCCTACATTATTATCAGGATTTCAATTGCCAACATCAACTCCATCAAGTCAAAAGTTCTTATCGTCGATGAAGACCGTGCCCAAATTAAACATATCAAGCATAAAGGCAGTTAATAAACACACATATAGTTACAATTACGACTTTAAGATCACAGATGATATCTTGAATAAACTCGATGTCATACCCATATGGCTCAAAAGGATTTTCATTACGTCAGGAACTACTGGACCTACCTTGAACCCTACATCTAACATTTTGAAGGATTTGGATACGAAGTTCAACAAATTAGAAAGTGATGAACAATTAAGATTGAAATTAGCAATCCATGGTCATCCATTGAGTGCTATGAGTAATTGTAATTGTACTCCATCTACACCATGTCCTTCTTGTGATGGTATAACTTATAAGATTCCTCAAGGAATAGAATTTGGGTTAAAGAATAGATATAAGAACATTTTCCCATTTGAACATTCCAGAGTCAAACTTTGTAAAGAACATAATCACCATGATCATCAAGAAAACGATGATTATTTCAATGGGAATTTCATTCAATGGGATAAAGTGTCGTCTTATAAGTACATTGCCACTCAAAATCCATTACCATCAACATTTTATGATTTTTGGAACTTGATATGGTTCAATAAAATCAATTTGATTGTATGTCTCAACGAGCAGACCAATTTCATGGATACCAAGTATTTTGATAACCAAACTTTAGATGATATCAACATTGAATTGATAGATCTTTTAAGATATGACACGTTCAATTTAAGGGTTTTAAAGTTGACCAAATCTTCTACAAACTCTGTTGAAACCATTTATCATCTAGAATTCAAGAACTGGCCTGACTTTGGTATACCTAATTCCAAAACAATTTTAGAATTCATTGAATTCAAGAATGATTTGATTAAATCCAAGAACTTGAACTTGAAATCTTTAGTCCATTGTTCTGCTGGTTGTGGTAGAACAGGTACTTATATCACCATAGATATGATAATAGATTTACTCAATAAAGGTGGAGACACTCAAAATTCAATTGATGATATTGATTTGGTTTATAAGTCGATTCAACATCAAAGGAGACAAAGGGTTTCCATGGTTCAAAATTTCGATCAGTTTATCTTCTGTTACGAAGCTATTCTTAAGTATATAACTGGTCAACTTTGATAGACTAATGAAGTATATAGCATTAAATGGTAAATACGAATAAATGATTAATGATTAGAGTTTTTTGTCTTTGTGTACGGTTGAGTAGTATTTTTTGGTCCATTTTGTGTACAGGTTTGGTGTACGGTTTAGGGGTCCTTTTTGTGCACGGTTTAGTGGTCCTCTTTGTGTACAGTACTTTGTGGTACCTTTTTGTATACAGTACTTTGTGGTACCTTTTTGTGTACAGATTTTGAGTACTTACATCAACCTATAGCGCGAAAAAAATCCATTGTAACATCCAAATCCGGTAATTATGAGTAAAGAAACTGTGTCCTATCTAATAAACCTTCTAGGACGACAAAATATAAATATCCAAGATTTCCAAGATGTCAATCCCCCTAATATTTTCCCACAACTCAATATGATGTTAACAAAACCCCTCACCCTCGAAAGTTCCTACGAATCTGATACTACTATCAAACAATCTGAAGTAGAAGATATGATAAAAGAAATATACCATGACATTCTATCGAGCCATCGTCACTTCAACAATGATTTCGAAATTGAAAATCATTCTGAGTACATATATGATAGTTTGACTCGTGCTTTACCCAGTGGATTTCAGAGCCTTGATGCTAACCATTCATGGATGTTGTACTGGTTGATCAATAGTAAAGTTTTATTGAATGACAATTCATTGACTGATGATATGAAGCAATTGGCTGTGAACAAAATTGAAACATTGGTGGTTCGTAATGGTAAAGGTGGTATAAGTGGTGGTAAGAACCAACTAGGTCATTTAGCATCAACTTATGCTGCTGTGCTTGCATTAGTAACATTAGAAGAATACGATTTGTTGCAGAAGATTAGACTTAACTTATACGATTGGATGTTGAGTTTGAAACAGTCTGATGGGTCATTTATAATGCATCATAATGGTGAAGCTGATGCAAGATCCAATTATTGTGCATTAGTAATTGGGTCTTTATTGAATCTATTAAACGATGACTTTGTTAAAGGGACTTTAAACTGGATCAAAACCTGTCAAACTTATGAAGGTGGATTCGCTGGAGTTCCAGGGACTGAAGCTCATGGTGGTTATACGTATTGTGCTGTTGCTAGTTATTTCCTTCTAGTTCTGAGTCTGACTTCGGAAAACTTCATAAACTCTTTCAAATCGAACATGGACTTTGATAACTTATTAAGATGGCTAACTTCAAGACAATTACAAATTGAAGGTGGATTATCTGGTAGAACTAACAAACTAGTAGACGCTTGTTATGGTTTTTGGGTTGGAGGTGTTTTCTCAATGGTTGAATCCATAATAGGAAAATCAATTCTTGAAAAAGATGCTCTTAAAATTTACTTGCTCAACTGTGCCCAGAGCCCAAATGGTGGATTTAAAGATAAACCTGATAAAAGAGTCGATTTCTACCATACTAATTATTCTCTTTTGGGTTTAAGTTGTGCCGAACATGACATCAGTTTGCGTCCTAATAACAATGATTCTGAATTGGATACATATGCATATGGTTTTGAGTTCAGAGAAATCAATGATGATACAAATGTTTTACCAGTAAATCCAATTTTCGGATTACCTGATGGAAAAGCAGAGATTTGTAAGGATTTTTTCCGTAATTCCACTGACTTGTAGACAATTGATATACATAATGAGTAATGTACAAACACACACATGACAGACGAACAAGCAAAACTGAGACATGGCAGTATTATGTCTTAGAAACAAACTTTTCTCTTCTTTCTAATTCAGCTTAAGACATTTACCATAGTTTTCTAATATTCTGTGAGATTTGCAAGGTAAAAATATTGCCGAAAAAATGTACCGACTTTACCAGACCAGAAATCAATGCAACTTCGATGGACACAAAAACAAACTTATGTATCATGTAGATAATGATATATAAAAAAATATGCGAATTCTGTGGATCGAACACAGGACCTTCAGATTAACTGGACTAAAGTATAACTTCAGTCTGACGCTCTCCCAACTGAGCTAAATCCGCGAATTAATGAACCCATGCCGGGACTCGAACCCGGAATCTTTTGATTAGAAGTCAAATGCGCTAACCATTACGCCACACAGGCTGAATTACAAGATTTCTTTCCAAGTTACTTATGTTCGTTTAGTATTAAGTCACGTGATTCAATTTATAAAATTTGAAGTAATTCAAGGTGAATTTAAGAAGGAAATTGATTTCAATAATCTTTCCATATTTCAAATGACTTCAATAATAATTCTGACTACACCCCAAGCTATGTAACATGCATAATCTTAATTGGCATCACATGACCAAATTTATGTTTCCTTAATTCCAGAATTTTAAAATGCGAATCCATACAAAGTCACTAAGCATGTCTAGTTGGTTATCAAACATATTCTATAGGACATACCAACCATTAAACACTAATGCGGACAATGGTAATCGATTAGGCAACGATTCAAACACTTTACCAGGAGGTTATCCACAAGAAACTGTTGAACCCTCACCAAGGAACTTGTTCAATTCACAATCAGTAAATCACTACACAGCAAAAGCAGCAGAGATTATTCAAGTTATAATATTCAAACCTATCATATTTGTGTTATATGTATTGATACGAGTGCTTGCAAAGTTCATCAACACAATTTACTTTAGAGATCACTTCAAAAGTTCTAGTCAATTAAATCATTCTAATAATGATCCTATAAATAAAGCCAGTAAATTTACACGTAACTTGGAAGATAGCTTGTCTAATGGAACAATGTTACCATCATTCTATCAAGGAAGTTATACACAAGCATTATTTATGGCCACTAACAAAGCTAAATTCCTTTTTGTGTACTTGACCAATCCAGAAGATGAGAATGAGAATGGTTCGTATAAGATAATTACAAATCCCAAGTTTTTGTCAATATTCAGCGATCCAAATGTTATAATATGGGGAGGGGATTTAACCAATCCTGAAAGTTATCAACTAGCCAATAGTTTGAATGTTACTAAGTTCCCGTTTTTAGGATTACTATGCTTAACCAGAAATACTACCATGACCCCTGAAGGACCAGTTAAAACATCGCCAAAGATTTCATTACTTGTTAAAATCCAAGGTAATGTAAATGTTGGTACAAACGTCGATGACTTAGTTGAAAACAAGTTTGTTAAGAAAATCAAGAAATATGAACCTGAATTGAAATTAATCAGAAACGAATTATGGGATAAATTCTTAAATCAAGTCATAACAAAACAACAGGATTTAAATTATCAAACATCATTAGCTCAAGATAAGTTGAAGAAAGAGTTGAAGAAGAAACAACTTCTACAGAAAGAGTATTTGGTATGGAAATTGAACGCATTTAAGAATTTAAATGTTGATGAGATCAGTGATAAAGCCAAGATAGCTATAAAGTTACCTAATGGGGAAAGAATAACCCAATATTTCGCAGGTGACGCTAATATTGAAGATATTTTCACCTATGTGGAATTATACAGAAATGACTATTTTAACAAGACATTTGATGTAATTGATGATGAAGCTAAATTCGAAGGTTTCGTCCCTGATTTCAAATTCCAACTTAAGTCCCCTTTACCACCAAAAGTCAGTTTGAATGATCATTTAAATAAAGGGACAAAGGTTAAGGATATGGACTTCATTTATCCTAATGGGTTATTGATTGTTGAAGATAATGAGAATTAGAGATACGTACAGGTACGGCATTAATATATATATACATAGTCTTATCCTACCCTCTATCTATTTGTGAGTTATGTTGCAATTTACTTACTAACCTTTCCCTTCTTACTCTTCTTCTTATCCTTTTTCTTTAACCCTATGAATCCTGCTTTTATGACTTGAGCATATTCAGACCAAAATTGGTCTAATTGTTCAACTTCAACAACTGTGGATATTTTTGTCTTCTTAGTGTTCTTACCATTCATGGCAACTCTTATTAATATAGGGAACTCTTGAGTTGTTCCAAACTGCTCAACATCTTTAACGACATTCGATGATAAATCTTTGATGGAATCGTTATTGTCTTCAAGTTCACTACCAACTGATAAACGTTTTTGTGTAAGGTAAACCGATGATTTGCCTTCATTTTTTGTTAGTAAATCACCAAACTGAGTCAAGAATTCCTTATTGTCTAATCTGCCCATTTTAAGTGATACTTTTAAGTGTCAGTTGTGTGAGTGTGAGTGTGAGTGTGAGGGTTGAAAACTTTTTTAGTGTGTGAAAATTGTGCGGTGAAGAATGGTAGAACAGACGCAGCTTGGCCCGAAGTTTGTGGTGGGATAAGTCCGATCCTCCACCAAAACACACAGATAACGCGCGTAAAAGGGAGGGGATCAGTCTTAACCTTGCAGCAATTCTACTAACTTATTACTAATCTTTCAATGGGACATGTCACAAAACCAGAATAATATTCATACCATTGGTCATGACGATACAAGGATGAAGAGGTACCTTTCTCTTTTCATATCAATATTTGTGGGGCTTGCATCCGGTACTCCTTATCTATATGGAGTTTACAGTGTGCAGTTAGTTAGGAAGGTGGGTTTAACTGCAACCGATGCTGCCATAATTTCTTTGGCAACAAACATTGGTCTGGGTGTAGGTGGATTGTTTGGTGGTATGTTCATCGATAGTTATGGCTCAAAATTATCAATTTTTATTGGGTCTTTATGTATATTTAGTGGGTATTTTAGTTTATACCTTATATACTTATTCAGTGTGAGTAAGTTATTTTTGATTTGTATTTCGGCTGCAGTGATGGGCTTAGGTTCAGTTACAGCTTATTTTGCAGCTTTGAAAGCAGCTCAGTCCAATTTCCCTAAAAATAGAGGTACAGCTGGGGTTTTTCCAGTTGCTTGTTATGGATTATCTGCTACATTATTTTCGGTTATTAGTGCCAATTTCTTTGAAAACGATACAGGTGGATTACTTAGGTTTTTGGCTATAAGCTGTGGAACTGCAACGTTCATTGGGTCAGGATTTGTTGGAATTTATAAGGACCATGAAGATGGTCATGATGAGGAAGACCACATAGATAATGAAAACACTAATCTAATCAGTTCTTCAGATACTAATGAAGCTGAAGGATATTCAGCTAACTCCGAGCAAACGGCTAATAGTTCATCAACACCAGTGATCATTCCAAACCCTAAAAAATCTGAAGATTATGATAGTGACGGACAATCGTTAGCAGGATCATTTTCATTCTGGGGAATTGGTAAAAGGACCCCAAGAAGTTCAGAAACTTCCTCAACAATTTCTGAGTATATTCCTATTAGCAAGACCCCAGATGATTCCAATAAGTCAAGATCAACTTACCTCACGAGGAATAATTCGTACCAGGGAACACTTGGTAGAAAGGAATCCATTGGCAGTTTAAAAGGCAATTCTTCTTTCAGTAATGTTACTGCTAATGAGTTAAACAATAAACTTAATGCTATCAACAACCCACAAAATGGTCCTCAGTATATAAAGATCAAGACCAAGAAGAAACACAAGACACCTTGGGAGATTATTGGAGACTTATTGTCCAATAGAGAATTTCTCATACATTATTTATTAGTAGCACTTCTTAGTGGTACATCACAGACTTATATATATTCAGTTGGATTCATAGTAACAGCTCAAGTTAATTATGGGTTGCACCAACCTGAAATTCCTGAAGCACCAACTGCAGCTCAAGTTCAAGCAATTCAAGTTGCGATCATTTCAATAGGTTCATTTCTAGGCAGAGTCATTTCAGGAATAGTTTCAGATTTCATCTATAAGAAATTAAGAATTCAAAGACTTTGGCTTGCTCTCATAACCATTGTAGCCATAGCAACCGCTTTTCATATAACCATGACCAATTCAGGTAATGTCCAATTGATATCATTTGCATCAGCATTGATTGGTGGGGGTTATGGACTCATCTTTGGAGCTTATCCTGCAGCTATGGCGGATAGGTTTGGAACAAGAACTTTCTCAACAGTATGGGGATTGATTTGTACAGGGCCATTGATTGTATTATACGTATTACAAAAGTACTTTGGGGCACTATACGATGCCAACACTGATCCTAAAGCTGGGATTTGTTATAAAGGCAGTGGATGTTATAGATCAGCATTTGAAGTATGTTTAGGGTTATGTGTGGCCATGACTGCAATTAATCTTTTATTACTCTATTTACAGCATAAACAACGTTAATATATGGGTTAATCCACAGTGTTTTGTTCCAAATCAACATTCCTTATCAAACTAACTTCATGTTCAACTTTTTCCAACAATTGTTTAAAGTATCCCAAACTCAAGTTAGCATTATTGATCTCAACTTCAATCTTTTCCTTCTCGTTATTCCTTTTATCTATACTAGTTTGGAAATTATTCATAACTTGCCTGGAAGGATAGTTAAGAACTTTTCTTGACTCTTTACAAATTCTATCAGAATTCTTATGAACATAATCTAAATCAACTATCTTATGTTTTAACTTCCTAGCTTGTTTTCTTGGGAATGCATTTGGTATATCACCAATCAAATAATAGATGGTTATACCACCGATTGTTATCAATATAGGAACAGCAGCTTTCTTCAAAACCGCAGGACTTAAATAACTTGATGCTAAATATAATCTCCTAACTAATGCACCGGCTGTCAAAACTTTACTTGAAGAATATAAGGTTTGTAAAGTCAATTGACTAGGTAATTGTTCTCTTAAGGTTATGGCATTCAATGGTAGTTTGGTAATGATTGAAGTAATATTGAAATAACTCAATTGGTTCATCGACAGTGAGATTACATCATTTGGTATACCTAACCAAGTCAAAAATGATTCAAATGAAGGATCAAAGAAATCAGAAACTTCAATGGTTGTAGTTAAATTCTTATAAGTCAAATCCTTTTTTCTGGTAAACATTAAATCTGATTGGAATGTCTTATCATGTAAAAATTCATCACCTAAAGTTGCTTTTCCCAACAGTATAATTTCCTCAACACTTTGCTTGGTAACTTGTTTGGCATGATCTTCACATAATGATACTGCTGATAAGATACTGTTGATCATCTTTCTTTGAGTTTCTTGAGCATAGTCGTAAGCAAATTGAATACCTATATAATTGACAATTTGTTTATCACCCATTTTATCAATACTGTCACTAAGTTCAGTCTTGGTGAAGTTATATAATTTACTACTGGTGTTTTCAATGAGCCTAAGGAAAGTTTCATTCATGTCTACACTTTTCTTGAGGATATTATCATAATCAGGAGTGACTTGGGTATTTAACCTATCGGTCAAAGAATGTTTTTCAACTTCATAAAGATTCTTATTGATATTTGCAAGTGATAACACATCATTAAGGATATTGAGAAGATAATTCTTAGCAGGTAAAAGTTTGGATAAAGCTCTTTTTTCAAGAACAAACTTTCTAAGTGAAGCTTCAAGATTATCAAAGTCTGGATCGTTATGTTCAGGTTCAGGATCATTATCATCGTCACCTCCATCACCTCCATCATCAGGTAAAATGTTTGTTGAAGAAATAAAATGAACGAAATCTTTCGAATCCTTATAACTCTCAGGACTTAAACCCTTTACTTGGTCTAGAATTTTACTCTTACATCTTTCCTTATCTTTGATATTATCAAACTTGTTTGAGACTATGAACAAGTATTGCTTTTCAGATGCAGCTGATGATATAAATTCTTTACCTGATAAAGTGAAATAGTTTTCAGAGTTTACCACAAACACAATCAAATCGATTTCTTCTTGTCTGGAAAACACTTGGGTGGTTTGGTACAGATCGATATTCAAACCTGGAGCATCGATCAAACGGATATCAATAACACCATTACATAATAAACTTTGGTGTTTTGGTCTTACATCATTGACATACACTTTCAATAAAGAATAAGTATCCGATTTGTAAACTAACTCTTCTAAGTCTTTTAACTTGAAAACAGTATAAGTTGATTCATTCTTGATATCATAAGGTACCAATGGTTTAATGGCATGAACCTCCTCAACGCTATTGTTCTCTTTTGAAGCATCTATGATTTCACAGAACACGGAAGTACATGGTTGTTGGTCTTCTGGAAGAATTTTTCTTCTTAATAATGCATTACAGAATGTTGATTTACCAGCATTTAAATCACCAGTAACAAAAACCTTTGATGATGTATCATCGATACGGTCTTTCAAATTAAGTAAAAATTTGACTTGTTGGTTCAACTTTTGTTCTAACAAGATAGAAATCGATGATTTGTCAAGGGAATTTATACCATTAATAACCTCGCCATCATTATGGGAAGACAAATTTAACTTTAAGACTTTAAACTCTGGTAATGAATTTTCTGAACCATCAGTCACATCAATATTAGAGTTTGAACTTGAACTAAGCCTGGATTTTTCAATACTTCTCAAGGATTTGTTCGATCTAAACAATTGTATTCTTGGTGATGATTCAATATTAGTAGGGTAAAAAATTGGTCTTGTTCTATTTTCAGTAGTCAACTCGTAAAGCAAATCAACAGCTTTGTTTATATGATTATCAAGGGCTAATTTGTTTTCACTGTAATGGATTTGTCTCATGGTTGCATTAAGACCATATTTTCTTAAATCAGATGATTGACTAATCCCATCATATCCGTCATATAACGTAGTGGTATCGAACCTTCCTTCTTGTGAAAGGTATTGAACTTGGTTAGGTGAGCTTGATGTGTTACGATGGTCGTTATCACTACTACCACCTCCTACAACAGTAGATCCATCGTCTATATCTGAATCTGGCATGTTTGCGAAACGCTCTTAAAGTTTGAGTTAGCTCACTCGCTTTTTAATGTACGAGGTCATGATTTTGTGGTTTGTTTTTGTGTTTGTGTTTGTGGTTTGTTTGTGGATCAATGATATACAGAGTGTATTGAGTTTATGTATGGTGTCACTCTAGGTCAATCACTAGCCTCCTACCATCATCTACATAAACACAATACATAACATCTACATAACAAACACCACACTCCAACAGTACACATTTTATCAATTGACACTACATCTCCATAAAGCATATATTACCTATACAAACAGTGTATATCATACGTAATCATCATCCTAACGATCTTCAGCCCATTCATTTTCTCTTCTAATAGCTGCTTCTTCTTCAGGTGTGAAATCATTGACAATGTTGAAAATCTTTCTTAATTCTTCTGGTGACTTATTTCTAATCATTTCTGCAACTGTCTTACATCCTGAATCCAATAATGGTCTGATATTCAAATAATTAGCAGCACTGATGATTTCATATAACATTTCTTGATCTACCTTTAAGAAATTTCTATCCCATTCATCAACTGGGGCAGTTTTTTTAGCATCTTCATCTTCATCCTCCGGGAAGATTGTGTTCTTATGATGTTCACACCATTCTAAAACTCTTTCTAAAACTGTAGCTCTAACATTTGGAGTTGGAATTTCGAAATCCTCTTCTAATCCATCAGGATGTAAATCATTGACCATATTTTTTATTAAGATCGATTTTTCAGCAACCTTTGGATCAGTTACGAATTTCTCTTCATCTGATGAAATTAAGATAATTTTTGGTGACATTGTGACTTACTGATTACAGGTTATTAGTCAATAGATATACGAAGTTCTGAAAGTTTCTGCGCGGTGAGAAAAGGAGTGATAGCTAGATCATGTAGATAAATGAGCATAGCTTTTAGTCATTCAAGTTTGGTTAGTGTACGGGTGTTATTTTTAGGACAATGATTTGAGTGGTGATGGATGATTAGGTGATCAGTTATTGATTGTTATGATTGATTTGTGATTTGGGGCTTGGGCTTGGAAGTTTAAATGAGCTAACTATGATTATGCATTTTCATGTATTATGGACTATGAGATGAAAGTATGGGAAATACTGTTGTACTGTACACTGCATGTCCTAACTGTTTGTATTGTCAAATCTAAATGCTCTGTAAATGGACATGCCCTGTACATGAACATTTCCTGTCAACTTAACATACCTGTTAACTGAACAGATGACTAAGCAGTCAGTGGCCTATCCCCATAATAGATCAAAACTATTATAATAGGATACTATTGAAACTATTCAACTATTACCAAGTTGATCCTTGGTAACTCTCTTAAACACACTCAGTTCCACTGTGGCATATTTCTACTGATAACAATCTCACCCCTAATGAGAGAAATCGAGGGGTTACGATCTATAACTTACAACACATGTGCCGGAATACTAGTAGATCCGATACTACTAAATCCGATACTATTAGATCCGATGGTCTATATTAGAAAATCGTTTTTGCGGAGTTATTGATAAAACTAGTAAGTGTATTTGCGGACCTAGTTTGCAGCCACACATATAAATTATGAACACTGACTCGTATTTTAGATTTATAAAATTGCAAAAAAAACCACCAACACCAACACACACATTACCCACCTTCCAAGAAAATAACCTTAAGTAATAAGTCATGAAACAAAAGGCAATTTTGATATCGAATCTTGAGCATCCATTAACTGTGGAAGACCATGATATTCCTGATATTAATGATAATGAAATCCTCATAGAAAACAAAGCTATTGGATTGAATCCAGTTGACTGGAAAAGTAAGAAATATAATTTTTCAATTCATAATTTCCCATGGATAAATGGTAGAGAAAGTAGTGGAGAAGTTGTTAGGATTGGTAAAGATGTCGAAGGGTTATCGTTAGGTGATAAGGTTATATTGTCAAGTACAAGTTACAGGGATACTAGAACTAGTACGTTTCAAAACTATACAGCAATTGATTATAGACTTGTATGGAAATTACCATCGTTTTTCAGCTATGCTGATGGTGCAACTATTGGTGTAGGATTGGTTACTGCTGCAATAGTGTTCTACGATTCATTTAAGATCAAATATGATGAAAAATTCGTTAATAATGAAAAGATCATCATATATGGAGGTTCAACTATAATTGGATTGTACTTGACACAGTTGGCCAAAATACATGGCTTGCAAGTCATTTCTATAGCAAGCCTACAATACACTCGTTATTTGAAATACTTAGGTGCTGATGCTGTTATTGATAGATCCGAACCTGTTTCTTATATAACAGACAGAGCGACTTATTATTCGAACATAAAGTTTGGTGTGGATTGTATTTCATCAGATACGTCATCGACAGTATTAGATATACTTTCAAAGTATGACAGCCCTAAGTTTTCTGGACTTGTGAAACTTCCTAAAGCTAATCCTCAAGGAGTTGAGATATGTCCAGTAGTGATAAAGAGATTTCATGAACAAATTACATTGGGTCAACAATTGATTCAAGTAACTTCACAGCACTTGAATAATGGTGAAATTGTTCCTGTTAAGATAAAGAAGTTTGAAGGGTTTACGTCTTTAATACCTGCTCTTCAACAATTGGAAGAGAATGGTGCAAAGTGTGAAAAGTATGTAGTGACTGTGTAATAGATTTATATATTCAATAACTTTTATTAACATAAGCTTTCTTAAGCTTTTTCCCGAGTCCTTTAAAGCCTAATCAGTGGTCTCTTCTAAAGACTTTCTAGCTTTGTGTCTCTTCTGTAAATTCAGATTGTAAATCTCATCGAACTCTTCCCTAGAATGCTTTTTGGACCATCTGATATCATGTAATGGATGATCTTCTGGTAAGAATGTATGACCTTCAGTACCATAAACATTCTCTCTAAAAGTTCCACCGGGAACTGCATAATCATCCCAAAAGATTCCTCTCTTTTGTAATTCAGGAATTAATAATTCAACTAAATCAACTGCTGATTCTGGTAATACAGCAAAATTGAAATTAAATCCATCAAGATCTAATTCTTCAACTAAACTTTCAATCTTATCAGCAACCTCTTGTGGTGTACCTGTCAAAGGACTTGAAGCTGAGTTTCTAGCTAAGAGCGATTTCTTGGTTGGTTTATTATCCGATTTTCTAAAATAAGTCTCAGCTGTGGTTCTAACTCCATTGACCTTAGCAATGTTACTATCAAGCTCTTCATCAGAATCATATTCATTCAAGTCGATTCCGGTGATACCTCCAAAATTGACAGCACTTCTATCAGGAACTTCATAATCTTTATAAGACTTTTCTTTAGCAATAGCTTCCTCATGAGTTTTAGCTAAAATGACTCTGGCTGAATAAATAACCTTGATGTTCTTAGGATTTCTGCCATATTTTTCTTTGGCAACTTTTCTGATGTAAGTAATTTTTTCACCTAATTCAGCAGTTGTACCTAAAACATAAACAAATTCTGCAAATTCGGCTGCTAATTCTTGACCTTTCTTTGAAGTTCCAGCTTGAACAATTAATGGAACTCTTTGTGGACTTGGTCTAGTAATAGCTGGTCCTCTAACTTTATAAGTTGGCCCTTCGTAGTTGATTTCTCTAACTCTCTTTGGCTCAATGAACACTCCAGTCTCTTTATTATAAACTAAAGCATCATCTCTCCATGTTGATAATAATAAACCTGTGACTATATCAACATATTCAGCTGCCTTCTTATACCTTTCGTCATGAGGTGGGAATGGTTCATTATTCAAAAGTTGAGTACCTGAACTTTTCAAATAGGAAGTAACAATATTCCACCCAACTCTACCTTTAGTAAAGTGATCCAAACTAGCTAACCTTCTTGAGAATAAGTATGGGTGTTCACTTATAGTACTGAAAGTAACAGCGAATGATATTGACTTAGTTTCTCTTGAAGCACTAATAATAGCATGAGATGGATCAGCTTTAGGAACATTCATTCCAGTTTTGACTGCATCTTCAAAATTATTCGGTCCTTTATAAACATCAAACAATGTAAGGTGGTCAGCAATGAATAAGGCATAGATCTTACCTTTCTCTAAAATCTTGGCTAATTCAATCCAAGCATCTAATTCATGGGCAAACCTTTCTGATTCATCAGTAGGAAACCTCCATTCGGTAGTACCACCAGTGATAAACGCACTAATGATTAATTTCTTTTTAGGTTTTTGGTCTGATGGCTTCACCAGAGGCGTTTCCTTTTCTTGTTTCGAAGTCGCTGACATTTCCAATTATCTTGGAACGTTATAGATCGCCAAAATCATTACTTTATAAGGAATAATACCGAAACTGTGGATGGTAATCAAGAAATTATGCTGCGGATCTTGAGCCACAGATAGGACTTTATTATGATGCAACCATTATCAAATGCGGCGAGCGTAGATTAAGTTAGGTGCTTGAGATCCTTAGTTGATCTATGACTAAAGAAAAAGCTAAATAAGAATAAGCTTTAAAAATAGTGTAAACGAACCACATTGAATCTCGTAAATGGCATCGACAACTTTAATCATAAGCCATACTTAGAAGCATAACGTTAGACAAAGATCTAAACTTTAACACTATTCCAGTCATTAGTTTACTAGAAATGGAATTATGGCTCCGATGTGGTAATTTTAATGTATCAGTGCCCCAACTTAACCTCGTAAAAATAATTTCAATTTAAAAAAACACAGTTATATGAGTAATCCACAGTTATGGAACTATCTCAAATATAAAGTCTGCTCTCAAAGCTCTTAACTTCATAAGATTAATCATGGTAGTTGAACATGGCAAGTCAGGTGATCTTGATATAATTATAACTTCTAGTACATCAGATAGTTTGCATCCTTCTAGTGATGTACCATCTCTGACTGATATTGAGTCTAAACATGAGGATAAAAGAGGTTGGTTTGCTAAAATATTTAGAACTCCTGGTCATAGAACTAAGGAGGAAATTGCTTTCATCAGAAAGTTAGATCTTTACTTATTAACTTGGGGTTGTATTGCTTATACCATCAAATCTATTGATCAGTCAAATTATAGTAATGCTTATGTTAGTGGTATGAAAGAAAGTCTTAATATCCATGGTAAGCAATATAATTGGATTGGTACTTATTTTACTATTGGTTATGCTGTTGGGTTACTTCCGGCCCAATTTTTCATGACAAAATTGAAAACTCAATATTGGTTGAGTAGTTGTGAATTTCTTTGGGGAATTTTAACTTTAACTTGTGCATTTGCTAAAAATGCTAATCAACTTTACCCTATGAGATTTTTTATTGGTCTTCTTGAAGCTCTGGCATGGCCTGGTATGATGACTATATTTTATAATTATTATACTGAAGCTGAATTAGCTACTAGAGCTGCTTTATTCACTGGACTGTACTATGCTGGTGCAATGTTTACTGGGTTCATGCAAGCATCTATTCATGAAACTTTAAATGGTAAAGGTGGTTTAGAAGGTTGGCAATGGTTATTCGTTGTTAATGGTTTAATGACAGTGGTTATAGCCTTTTTCGGAGTTTTAGCTTTACCTGATTCTCCTGCTAATGGTGGTGCTAGATGGATGTCAGCTAATGATTTACAAATAGCCAATGAAAGGATGCAAAAAATTGGTAGGAAGACTAAAAGGGAATTCAAAATTAAAAAAGTTATTCAACTCTTTTTGGACTATAGACTTTGGTTATTCATGTTAGCTTACGTAACAAATGCATGGCAAAACGGTAACAGTTATTTCAATTTATGGTTGAAAAGTTTGACTAATCCTGATGGAACTAAAAAGTACTCAGTAGCTCAACTTAATCTTTTACCAATCATTGGTAATGCATGTCAACTTTTCACTGTATTGTTTTTCACAAAATTATCAGATCAGACTGGTAAAAAATTACCTTATTTGGTAATTGAAAACGTTATTGGACTTGTGGGTACATCGATTTTGATTGCTTGGCCAAAAGGTGATAGTGTCAAATTCTTTGCTTATATTTTATTGTTTTGTCAAGGTGCAACTACACCAATCTTGATTTCATGTTTACCTTTAATTTGGCCAAAAGATCCAGATTTAAGAGCAATTGCAACTGGTATAATTGTCAGTATGGTCTATGCTAATAATGCATGGATTCCTTTATATGTATGGCCTGCAGATGAAGCTCCATTATGGAAATATGGGTTTAAAGTATCAATAGGATTCGGTTTAGCTTCTTTGCTTGGAGTATTCTTATTTGTGTTCCTTGTTTTGAACAAGGTGCAAAAACGTAATAAAATTGAAGATGTTGAAGACGTCGATGATTCTTTGTAGTTGTAGTTGTATTGTAGACTATTTAGTATTGATAGATAAAACGAGGTTATCTTAAATCTCTGGCATTCTTGTATCTCAGTAATTCTTTTTGTGTAACAGTGCGTTAAAGTGAGAGGATCAAATCGTAAGTCTTCAGGTGCGCATAACAACACCATGTCAAAACTTCAACCAAGGTACTCAACGGTACCCCATCATATAATAGAACTAGAGAACAATGAAGAACTAGCTAAGCAGTTTAAGAAATATTCCAACTCACCAAAGTTTGATTTAAACAGTGAAGAGGTTTATTGTATATGTAGAAAGCCTGATAGAGGGGAATTAATGATAGGATGTGATGGATGTGATGAATGGTTCCATTTCAAGTGTATGAAGATCAATGAACTATACAAGGACTTAATAGCAAGTTTTTATTGTAAATTCTGTCAATGGAAAGGACTAGGTTACACAAAGTGGAAAAGAAAGTGTAGAAATGATGATTGTTGGAAAGCAGTAGAACTTGGATCTAAATATTGTAGTAAAGAATGTGGGCTTCGATTTTTCCAAACCTTAGTCGATAATAAGAATAATGACAAGATTAAGGTTATAATAAACAAGTCTTTGAAAGATCTTCAGACTTTAGGATCAACTTTCCCTGAGTTACCTGAAGTCATTGATATTGAGAATAACATGAATAAATTTCCTGAAGAGCTTAAACTTGATATAGAGAAGATCATAACAAAGTTACAACATACCAATGATGAGATTTCTAAATATAAAGTCAAGATTGAATTATTGCATGCATATAAGAACAAGATGAAAATGTTAAATGAGAAGTTATCTAAAGAGAAGAAGAGTAAAAAGAAGATCGAGCTCTGCTTATATAATAAGAGCCTAAGAGACATTCAACAAAAACATATTGATGACTTTGATTTTGATAAAGTGGTTGAATTCGTTATGAATAACGATGATATAATCTTTAATGATATTTGTGTGCAAGAGAAGAGGAAATGCCCAAGACACAGTGGATGGTTGAATTTAATCAATGACGAATTCTTAAATATCATTAGTAAGCAAGAGGGAGTATTGAGTGAATTACAAGAAGAAGAAAGGTTGCTATTAAGGGACTATTCCATATCTGTTTATGAGAATTTGTAGACATTAAGGACGTGTCTGATAAGTGGGTTATGAGATGCATCAGATCGCGAACTGATAATCGCATTTGTAAACAAGATGGATTCGTTTGAAAGATTTAAATATGAAGCAGAAAAACTACGAAATCGAATGAAGAAAGAAAAAAGACTCAATGTATCAACTACCACAAATACAACTATCATAAGACGTAAACCATTGACTGATATATCCAATCGTCCTTTGAAAAGAGTAGCTACCCCAAATAAGTCAAATAAGATAGATACTACGATAAGTAGGGTTCATTTACTAAACTTTCATAAACAACTACAATCTAAGAGGACTAATATCAATCAAGGACCTAAATTTGCTTATTCTATCAAGGATTACATAGAACCAAAAGAGTCCAAGGAGTCAAAAGAGAAGCAAATATTTGGAGTTTCAAATCGATTTAAGAAATTTGAATCAGAATTTAACGTTAATTTAAACTTATTAAGTGACGAACTCCAAGTGTTTGAATTCTTTTATCCATTTTTGGGGTTTGTGAAATGGTTCAAGATTAATAAATTTGATTATATGATCCATGATCCAAAAAATGAATTAAAGAAGAAAATATTGAGTTTGAGGGAAATTGAAACTGCTGAGCAAAGACCAAAGATAGACAACAAGCCAGAACCAAATAAATTCAATGATCTAAGTAAAATCAATTCTCATGTTTATATAAGACCTGAATTCATAAAGAATAAATCACAGTTGAACCCAACCCATATCATTATAAACAATAAAAGAATAGGTAAATTCATGTATTCTGTAGAATTGAGTAGCCTTGAAGACAATGAAAAGTCAATTGCTTTACTTATAGCTACTGACACCAGATTCAACTTACAAAACGATTGGTTAATCATCTTAAACGATAGGCATTGTTATTTACATGATGGGGTGAAGGTCTATAACCGTTGGCATGTTTATACTGATAAACCGATTGATATAACTTTGTAATCTAATCAATACTATAAGAATGTATATAGTGCATAGTGTAAAATAGAGATTAATACTTAGAGACTGATAAGTAAGTCGTTGAAAAGCGTAAAAATACAGTAAAAATACATTAAGCTAGCATCTAAATGCTGGGTTACGATTCCTCGACTTCCATTTCATCGTCTTCTTCACTAATTATCACCTTAGGCTTCCAAATCTCTAATAAACTATCATCACCACATGTTATAGATAACCCATCAATTCTTGGGTGAATATCAACTTCATTGATTCTGTTGGTATGTCCTCCACTTATAAATTTAAGAGTTGGATCTGTGGTTCTGGTATTATTCTTCTTCTTTGTGTTTTCATTATTTTCATTTGGATTGATATATTCTTCATCCAAACTGTTTAAATCCCAAATTATTACTCTCTTATCCAATGACCAAGTTAACAACTTGTTTGGGTTATTATGAATATCCCACTTTATACCGTTGATACTATCATTATGACCAAATAACTTTCTAAAAGGTTTGGTAGGATACCTTAAATCATATAATGAAACAACATTATCTCTACCACCTGTGGCAAGTAAAGTTGAAATATCAGGATGGAACTTTAAACTGTTTTGAATATGCTTGTTGTCAATATTGATAGCAACACTTTCATTAGCATTTGACCTTAAATCATGAACCTTGGTGGTGTAATCATCAGATGTTGAACCGAAGATTTTCTTATGAGTTAAATTCAATGATAAGTCATTTATAACCGCATTATGGTTTTTAAAACTTTGAATTGGGGTTGAAGGTTTCAGAACTTCCCATAATGCAATTTGAGAATCATTTGATCCTGATAAAAATTCTTGGTCGTTTAACCATTCTAAAGCATAACCTTCTAATTTATGATACTTGAAATCTTTACAATCTTTTGATCCATTTTTCAAATTATATAAATGAACAATTCCTTCGTTATCAAAAGTTATAACATTTTCATTGTTTGGAGATATTTCCAATTTATTGACTTCCCCATTATGTTTCCAAGTATTCAAAACTTTGAAACTTTTGTTGGACGTTAAATTGGGATCGTTATCTTGAGGAATAGGTAACTTTTCCTTATTTTTGGTTACTTCATTGAAGTTTGGTGCTAAAGTACTAGGTAAGTCCAAAGATCCTAATTTCAAATAATCTTGTGAATGTTGGGAAGCATTGGTACCGTATAAGAATTTAACACTGATGTAACTTTTATCCTCACTGAAAGTATAATCTGGTAACCATTTAACTGTTAATGATGGAAAATCCAAGGCATGAGTATGAATGGTATCATATAATAACGGTACAGTTTTCTTCCAAATTTTGTATTCTTCATTGATAATTTTCTCTTTGGCTTGATGCTCGTGAACTATTTCTCTTTCTGCCAAAGCAATTTCATTAACATCGTTAATTGTCATTGTGGTTACGGTCTATTAAGTAAATGGGTAGTCGATGAAGTGTTAGAAAAATGCGAGTTTTAATATGGGAACTTTTAACATGGTGATAAATGCGATTACCGAGTATGCGGTTTACACGGATGGATTGTACCTCATGCGTATATTTCAGAACTTTCATCCTATATATTCTATAACACCAATTATTTGATTAGCAGATAGGTTGACTCTTTATCTAAATCACCCCTTCCCCTAAATTTATTTCATCTTCTTGCTCGTCGAAATACAGACTGAATACGTATACTGTACCATAAATTAGACTACCCCCAATTATGGTTAACACCATGGCAGTTCTGGTTAAGATTAATGAATTGTGTAATATTATTGGTAAATAAAATCCTGTGACTACTAAAAATGCTGATACAAATTGACCAGATTCCTTTAAAAAGTTTCCTTGTGAACTAGTAGCAGGATCGAAATTGAAATCATAGTCACTTGAATCTGACAATGCTTTAGTTATAACAATTGGTAAGTGGGCAATTCCACAGATTATACCATCGATTATTGGGAACCAATTCCCGTACACTCCTGCAAGTACCACTAAAAGAAATCCCATCGATAACACTATAGATAATCCAATTATTTTATTTAATGGGTTACTTTTAAAATCAGTTGAGTTCATGATGCTTGTATTTGGGGTTCAATCTTGTATTTTGAGGAAATGAAAATGTACTATAAGGTTGAATTCTATGGTATGGTGATTACGTCACACTTCTTAATTCTTACTTGCAAGCAATTGACAAACTTGGTTCCTACTTGTACCCTATCTAAGCCTGAGGATCAAAACTTCGCGAACCGTAATCACCTGGCGACCACTAATGACTGACTACTCAGAGCTTTTATCACCAAACGTCATACAACCAATCAAGACCAAAGAGAAGTTGAAGACTCCTCCAGGTTATAATGAAGAAGTTTTAAATAATAAAAAATCATCGAACGTCGCCAAAAAAGAACCAGCAAATTTAGAACAATTGAAGGTAAAGAAAGTATGGGAAATTGCCATTGGACCAGCTAAATCCATTCCAATGAACTTAATAATGAGTTATATGACAGGAAGTTCTTTACAGATCATCCCTATAATGATGACATTTTCCTTGTTTTTGAACCCCCTTAAAGCTATCTTTAATGACACCAATCGTGTGTTTAAAGGTTTAGAAACTGATAATAATGCTGATACTATTCTTCAAGCTAAGGCTGTGTTTGTGTTATGTCAATTGGCTTGTATGTCCATCGGTATCTGGAAATTAAATTCAATGGGTTTGATACCCAACAGTGAAGCTGATTGGTTAAGTTTCAAGAGTGTGCCTCATATGGAGAAGATTACATTGGGTTAGATTAGTGGGAAACTGTGTATAATAAATATTACTGCATTAGAGTGAATTTCTATAATTCTGATAAGGTCATATGTTCTATTACTATTGGAGGGATATTACAATTCTTTTTTATGCTCTTCCTTATCTTCTTCCTTATCTTCTTTCTTATCCTCTTCCTTATCTTCTTTCTTATCTTCTTTCTTATCTTCTTTCTTATCTTCTTTCCTATCCTCTTCTTTAATCTCTTTATCCTCATCCTCGTTAGCCTTATCAAAGATCAGCTGAAGATTATACTTGCAGAGCTCATCATAATCTCTAACCACACTCATTCCAATATTCGTTTTGAAACCTTCTACAATGATTAATAACTCATAGGCCTTTAAATCAACTGAATGACCATGTTCCCTACCGACACTTTCAGCAACTGCCTTGATTATGTCACCTCTTTCTATAGCATTGAAATGTCTTCTTGATACTTGTATAGCAAACTTTATAGGTTTTTGGCCCTCATTATGAAAATGTGGTGCTAGCACTTTTTTAGCCAACTTCTTTAACTCTTCAAGACTTGGGGATGTGGATAACGTTATAGGTGTTAACTTTTGAGTGAATCTTGTGGTTTTGGTTTTTGTTTCTAAGGAATCTTGACAAATTCTTCTTACTAAGGTTTCAGGATCAATTGGTTTTCTAGTTTTGATAAACACTATGCATTCACAATTTAGGTCTATAGGACTCAACAAACTGGATTTCGAGTTCTTGGACTGTTTAAGATCGCTTACTTCCTTTTTTATCTGATCTTCAATGGAAAGTCCTTCGGTTTGGTCTTCCTCATCTTCTAATTGTAAATTTTCCAAGTCATAATATTCTTCAACTTTTTCAGTCAACAAGTTCATTAACTCCTTAATGCATCCTTGCTCCTTACCTCTGTTACATGTAGCATATATTCCTGAAGTGTTTGTATCTATGAACCCAGAATTCTTGAATTTCTTGGATTTCGACTTCTGGTTATTGTCACCTTTTCTTTTACCCATCTCCGGATTTTTCAGTACACAAACCGCGAGTTTGACTACAATGTCAAAGTTCCTGAACTTACCGTTGGAAATATGGATCCATATAACTGAAATAGGAGACTTGGAGATACGGGATATCATTCATATCTCAGGTGTGAATCGTCAGTTAAACAGGGTGCTTAGACACAATGCCATGTGGTATAGTCTATTTCATAAAACCAAACTAAGAGTGTTACTAGCTTATGAAGTTCCAAATTGCCAGGAGCTTACCATGAAGAATGGAGCCAATGACTTCCGTGATCTAACTATAAAGTTCTATCAGAAAATGTTGAAATTCGAGGATTGTTTGTCTAACCCCCACAAGATCAAAGACAACGTGATAGAGTTCATGGAAGATGATGACTATTTACCAATTGCATATAATCATTTTGATAAGGAAGAAAGAAACGGTGAACTACGAAATTATTTAACAAACGGAACCACAAAACCATTGACTATATCATTGACACAAAAGGCATTCTATATGAATCTCATCAACATTCATTCATTTAAAATCGGTCTGAGGTACTTTTACGAAAGAAGTAAATCTGAAACACCATTGTCATTTTCTGAATATGAACAATTCTGGTTTAATATAAGTCTATTGAATAAGAACTATCCCAACTCAATTTTCAAGAGAAAAGAAGTTTTGGATAAGATATTCAAAAAATTAAGAGCAGTTGTTGGAGACAAGCATTTTTTCGATCAAAACAGTGTCCTAACATATATACCCACCGAAGGATCACTAAAGGACACTTTGGTATTTCCAGATGCTAATAAACTTATCGAACTTGTGCTCATAATATTGAATGTGACTTCACATTGCTTGATATTCCAGAATCCTTTGATTGGTGAAAAAACAGATGGTTATTACAAATACGTTGAAGGCGATTTCTTAGATGATTTCAGTATACTTGGTGTTTATGCAGGACAAGTCAAAGGTCATGAAATTATAAAAGAGGTTATCATACTCAAAGTTTTAAATGAATTTCTCCTATCAAAGTATAATATCAAGTTTGAAGGCTCTGATAAGATTCATGTACCCGAAATTGAAATTACTCCGAAATATTTAAGAATTGCTGACAAGGTCATTTTGTTCAGTAAGATAGATGATCCAGAATTTCAAGTTATGAGATATGATAGGTTTAGAACTGAGGTTCTAAGACATGTGGGGTCTAGCGAACTTCTAGAGCCATTAAGTTTTGACCTGATGGTGAACTTGTACGCAAGGCTTGAACATCATTGTGATATTATGCCATTTTCATCAGTTTTGGATTCAAGTCTTGATAAACAAAGTTATTCGGACTATCAGTCGTATCTTAAAAGTGGTTTTAACTCGTATTTGAATAAAGATTTCCAGTTTTTAAAAATGTTTTTTAGTCTTTTATATTTCGATAAACCTGCATCGAATAAAGCTTTAAATTTTTACGTCAATGATAAAGAAGACAAATTTATGGAGTTCATGTTTGATCAGTTTGATGGTACAGATCTTGATCTTGAATATTTGATGTTTCTTCATACATTTCAATCGGCATTAAGTGACAGAAACAATTGTCTTTATTTCAATACCATATATAATACATTCAGTGCTGAACCACAAAAACAAAAGCTAATTGGTGCTGTTTTGGAAAAAGACTCAAATTTGCGAGCCACAATTAAGGAAATATTCTACTCACCCAATTCTAAAGTTTATAAACTGATGGTGAATTCTAGTTATTCAAATGAACTTATACCAGCTATTGGACCTTTTGAGACCGGTACTATAATTAAACACAAGAGGTATACTCATTATGCGATTGTAGTAGGAGTAGAAAAAGACTCGGAATACTATAGAGTGTATTCTACCAGCAAAACCTTTGAAACCTACAAAATGGATTCAATGGAACTTGTAAATAAAGATAATCCTAAGTTTTATTTAATTCTTGATTATATATTGAAGTCCTGCGGTGAGGATATCCTTGGACTGGTTTTATTCAAGGAACTTAGTGTTGGTGATAAGGTTAAGTTTGTGCAATGACTGTTGGTAGTCTCTTTACATATTTTTTATAATACAATACATAGAGAGTTGCAAAACCATCGCCGCACCTCAGTCATCTCCAATTCGCATTTTACTCACGATAACCTGGAAGCAAGTAAACTTGATTCATTTGTGTGTATTTGTGGATTTCTATTTGTGAACACTAGTTCTATCTGTGGATATCAATTCTATTTACCAATACCGAAATGTTAAAACTATTGAATAATTCCAGACTACTAAAAAACAACTCAATCCTTAAGACTTTTCAAAGATCTCAACATAATGTGATTGGAATTGATTTAGGAACAACTAATTCAGCAGTTGCTATAGTTCAAGGTAATGAACCAAAAATCTTGGAGAACGAAGAAGGTGGTAGAACAACACCTTCAATTGTTGCAATCAGTAACGATGAAAAACCATTGGTTGGATTACCAGCTAAACGTCAGGCAGTTATAAATCCTCAAAATACATTCTTTGCTACCAAAAGGTTGATTGGTAGAAAATTTACCGATGAAGAAGTACAAAAGGACGTTGATAATATTCCTTATAAAATCATACCCAATGAGAATGGAGACGCTTGGATGCAAACTACTGATGGTAAGAAACTATCACCTTCACATATAAGTGGTCATATTTTATCAAAGATGAAAGATATAGCAGATTCTCACTTGTCAGAGCCAGTTAAACATGCAGTAGTAACAGTACCAGCATATTTCAATGATGCCCAAAGGCAAGCAACAAAAGCATCGGGTAGAATTGCAGGGTTAGAAGTTTTGAGGGTTATTAATGAACCAACTGCTGCTGCTTTAGCTTATGGGGTTGACAAAAAGCAAAAGGACGGAGTGGTTGCAGTATTTGATTTAGGTGGTGGAACTTTTGATATATCAATCCTTGATATTGAAGATGGTGTGTTCGAAGTCAGAGCCACTAATGGTAATACTCATTTAGGTGGGGAAGATTTTGACATATTATTATTAAATCACATAATCGAAAATTTCAAGCAGGAAACCGGAATTGATGTTCTGCAAGATCGTTTAGCAGTTCAAAGAATCAGAGAAGCTGCTGAAAAGGCTAAGATTGAATTATCTCATGTCAAAGAAACTGAAATAAACTTACCTTTTATAACAAAGGATAAACATATAAAACTTAACTTGACTGAAGATGAGCTAGACAATATGAGTTTACATCTTATCAATAAGACTATAGATCCTGTCAAAAAATGTATAAGAGATGCGGGACTTAAGGTTAAAGACATTGATGAAGTCATATTAGTAGGTGGTATGACAAGAATGCCAAAGATAAGGAAACTTGTTGAAGAGTTGTTCAATAAGAAACCTAATACAGAAGTCAACCCTGATGAAGCCGTTGCTCTAGGCGCTGCCATTCAAGGAGCTGTGTTATCAGGTAAAATCAAGAATGTCGTTTTATTAGATGTTACTCCACTTTCATTAGGTATTGAAACATACGGTGGGTTATTCAGTCCATTGATCCCTAGAAATTCGGCTATCCCTGTCAAAAAGGAACAAGTATTCTCAACTGCAGTTGATGGTCAAACTGGGGTTGAAGTCAAAATCTATCAAGGAGAAAGAAGCTTAGTTAAAGATAATAAATTGATTGGAAATTTCCTTCTTTCAAATATCCCACTTAACCAAAAAGGGGTACCACAAATAGCAGTAGAATTTGAAATCGATGCCGATGGTATTATAAATGTAACAGCAACTGATAAGACTAAATATCCTGAGGATCTGGAACATTATGGTAAGCAAAATAAAGTCTCAGTTCAGGTTGCCGGAGAATCAGGGTTATCCGAAGAGGAAATAGAAAGATTGATAAAAGAAAGTGCTGAGAATGCCAAACGTGATCAAGATCTTAGACAACATATTGAAAATGCTACAAGAGCTGATATTATTTGTACTGATGCTGAAAACTTAATCAACCAATTTGGTAAACTCATGGAAGATGATGAAGCTAATAGTGTAACAGAAAAGATCAGTGGCTTAAGGACCAAGATCAATGATATAAGAGAACGTGGTATTATTCATGACCCACAAATCATTCGAAATGAAGTTGATGAAATGCAACAGATTTGTATGGTTGCAATACAAAAAGTTGCCATCAAACAAAAACAGTTACAAAAGGAGAAAGAAAAGGAGCAGAACAATTAATGGATCTACTTCTTTTCATGTACATAGTAAAATATATCTAATATAAACTTTCATTAACTACAATTACTCATCAGTTTCCATTCTATCTTCAGTAACATCTTGATCACCAGCTTCATTGGTATTATCATCAGCATTATTATCATCATCATCGTCTTGATGAGAAGAATTTGTAACTGAATCCAATTTATCAAGCCATTGTTGAACATCATCATCGTCATATATTGTGAAAGGAGTATCTTTACCTACAACACTAACAGAAGTATTTTTGAAAGTTAATTCAACATCTTGAGATAAAGTATCTCTTAATGCATTTAAACCATGAACTATTAATTCATTAATTTCTTGACAATCTCTGATTTTTTCTAAATTTCTTTCTAAATAAGTTCTTGCAGCTTGAGATCTAGCCCCAATTGATGCCCCGTAGTATTCCAATACTGAACCTGAAGGTTGAAATTCATATAAATGAGCCCCAGTACTATCATAACCTGAAACTAATAATCCAACACCATAAGGTCTTGAACCATAAGATTGAGTATTTTGTTGAGCTTTATCAGCAATTGAAAGTACTGCTTGAGATACCAGTAATGGTCTATTAAATACAAGTTTTGAATTCATTGCTTGTTTTCTCAAAAAATTTGATAATACTCTTGCATCTGGAGCTAAACCGGCTAATGCAACTCCCATATGATCATCTACTTTTATGAGTTTCTTTTGATATGAACCCAATTCTTCGGCATTTCTTTTTAAGGCTACTAAAACTACATGATTCTTTGATGCTAATCCAACAGCAGCACTACCTTGTTTGATTGCTTCCAAAGCATATTCTACTTGGAATAACCTTCCGGTTGGTGAGTAAGTTACTGAGTCATTGTCATAATTATTTCTAAACATCTTTCAGTATTGTAATTGTGAACTGATAGTTAACTTTTTTGATCGCCACTGAGTTGGAGATTTTTGTGCGAAGTTCCTGTGTAAAGCATCAACAAAAATGAGAGTGAGAATCAAACCATGTTAAGGAGAAGCACCAGATATTTGATAGCTAATAATAGGAAAAACATTAATGATAAAGTACATATAAGGAACAACAGTATTAAGTTTCCACAAGTAGAACAAGATCCACAAAAGCCTCCATCATTGAATCAATTCAAAAATCCATTACTTCATACTTTTCTTATTGCATCAACCACTTATATGATCCTTCATGCCATTAGCTATAAACTTGATTATGATGAAGAGAAGATTAGGATAGAAGCCAAAGAAAAAGAGATAGAAAGTGAAATCCAGAACATAATAGATAAAAAGAAGAAAGAACTAGATAAGAGTAAGAAATGGTTTAGATTACCTTTTTGGTAAAATAAGCGGTGAAGATCATCCCATTATCATATATTCTATAAAGTAGTCCGATTGATTCTTTTTGTGGTGACACATAGATATATGTCCTGCTTAGTTTTGTACCCTAAACTTATTACTAAACTTGGCAAATTTTGCAGCAGTAGAATTGGACAATATAGATTGTTGATCAACACTTTGGCTACTTGTATCTTCAACCCCAGATAAACTTTCATCGTCTTGTACATACATCTTAGATATCAATTTAAGACCATCTTCATATTTCACTCTATCGAATTTTCTAGTTCTAAATGAAGGATTCTTCTTAAAATCATCGAAATTATCTAATTTCAATAAATCGATACATTGACGTAATTCTGTGAAAGTAGACTGAAGGGAAACTGAACCATTATCACCATCACCACCACCTAATTTAGAATTTTGAGTTGATAATCCATTCATTGATGATTCTAAATGTGCAACATCTAAATCAAAATTATCAATAGCCTTTCTATTATAACCAGGTGCATCTTTCAAGATATTTAAGAAATGTTGGGCAATGAAATCAAAACTTCTGAATAATCCTAAAGTTCTTAAGGTCAGGGGTAAGTTGGAAAAAATGGAAGTGAATAAACTTTCCACAAAAAGGGCAAAATCTTTGACGGAAAAATTGGCCTCATGGTTTGAAACATTTGGATACCAATCATCGTATTCAACCAGGTCTAATAATTCTCTTACCTTGTCATCAACCATATTGAATATAGAATCCTCAGCATATTTTCTCAAGTTACTAAAGTTATTAATAGCTTTTAAAGTTAATGTTCCATGAGCATCAATGTTATTAGCACCAACTCCGTTATAAAGCTTTAATCTTCTATTAACCAATTTTCCAATTTCATATATACTAAATAAATAGTATTCTAAATTTGTGTAACTTTGTGATACCACTTCTTTATTATTGGCATTTTTATTTATAAAGTCTTTTAAATCATATGCTATACCAACGTTCTTTTCTTCACTCAAAACTTTTTCGAAAACTTCTTCAACTATTATGTTATTGATTTCATTTAATTCATATCCATAGTAAGAACTGATGAATACAATTAAGTCCTCTAATAAAGATCTTATACCAAGACAAAAATGGACATAATCTTCACTAAATGGGAAGCTTATAGGCATTGATTTAATATTCTTAGGTGCAAATGAAGCATCCTCCTTATACCAACAAATCTTCATAACGTTCTCATAATCAGCTTTTTCTTTAACCACTAATGGCATATAATGATCAGATTGAATAGATTCAAGGAAATCAAACCTGAACTGTTGAATCAACTCAGGGGCTAAATAATCTTTTAACATGACAATCAAAACTTCATAAATTTCTGTAATTTTATAATCATTATTTTCCATTACCTGCATGAAATTCCCAACTAAATCTTTGAACTCAGTTAGCTCATCAATATTAAAAGGATGACTTTCTAGAAAGTTAATTAACACTGGCTTCAATTTAGAACTATAAGATTCCCATAAATCATTAGAATTTTCATTAGATCTAAGATCAAAATGTGTTGCTATATTGATTTGTTTATCAACGATGAAAAATGCAGCAATTTTTTTCAAATATTCATCTAAACTATGAATGTCATGGAATTCAGCAATTTTGGTTTGCTTGTTTAAGTTGATGTCTTTAGCTGATGATGTTATTGGATAAATAACTCTATTATATTTGGTTATCCATTCTTTATGATACAATTTAGATAATAAAGACAATTCTTTAATAGTAAAATATGCTAGAACTGTATAATTGGTAGTGGTTAGGTCTATTTTTAATCTCTCATCATTTAATATGTTATAATGAAAGCTTGAATCTCTCATCGATAATTCAACTGGTGAATTGAGCTTATGGCATAAAAATAAAGGACCATTTTGTTTCTTTATATCATTCCAGTTATCTTGTAAATCATAAATATTTTCAAATAAAGCTGACCCTATGTCATATAACTTTCTTTCTATATTTACTGATAACCATTTACATAAATTGTTGAACGATTCATCCTTAATGGTCTTCTTCAATAATGGAATTGATTCTCGAATCTTGATACCGAAACTGAAGTTTTCAACTTCAGGTAGTTGATTTCTATTTAATTCCTCTATTGCCTTCAATGCATTGAAGTATTTGTTTTGTTTAATCAATTCATGAATTCTATTTGTGGTTTCTAAAACCCCTGTACATTTTTGTAATACGTTAATAGTTTCAGTAACTTTTGAATGTAATTCTTTGGACTTGATCAAATTCTTTTTTCGTGAAATCAACTCATAAACAGATTTATTGAGTACAGTGCTGACTTGTTGTAAACCTTGATTCAAATCAATTGAATCAACATGAATTTTATCGATTGAATCAATACTCAAGTTTATATCTTGAGCTGAACTTAGGGATAAATCAGTCAATTCTTCATCCTTGTTCTTAACTATGTCATTTAAGTTATTAATTAGATTTGCTAACCCATTAGTCTTAAGAGCATCTTTGATTATAGGTGCTAAGCTTTCAAGATAATCCTCTGAATTTAATGATGTTTGAAAGATATCATCATCTCTAATCAATAAGTTTTCTAAGGGTGTCTTATCCAATTTGTATGATCCATTAGTATCTGCACCAGGAGCTTTAGTAGCTATTGAAGGCGCCATCCTTAGGTATTGAAGATTGAATCAGTTTGTAGTTGTCCCGACTGTTGATTCCGTGCGCGCGCCAGAAAAAGTCTGCATATAAGAAAACTTGGTTCAACCATGATGCCTAATCATATTTTGGTTTTAGGAGCTCCACAAACAGGTAAATTACGAATATGTGATTTATTACTGAAATCTGAAAAGATTCTCATTCCAGAAGAATCACACAGTGGATTGATTATCAAGACCAAGTTGCAAACCAAATACTACTCAGCCGATTTAAATATCTTAATAGATGAGTATCCTTCTACTAGAGTTGATAATGAATCGGACCTTAGCGAAGGTCTACAAAAATGGTACGATGAATTCCAATCACCGGAAATTAAGGAGTTGAGAGATGTTTTAAGTGGGTTTATATTCACTTTCAATCTTGATAATGATAATATTAATTATATAAGTAAATGTATTGACATAATAAATGGAATAAAACAAGTTATACATGACTCAGATGACGAGGTTTTCATAACAGTGGTTGGTATTTCAAACAATACAGTGGATTATGAGGAAATTGAAGATTTGTTCATCAGTAATGGTTTGGAGTTCGTATATTTTAATGAATCAGGTGAGAATGAATTTAAAGATAAAATCGGTAAAGATAGATTGATAGAGGTATTACAATCACATGACTGGAAGAACATTGATTTAAACTCCAAGGATTTTGATTATAAACAAAGGAAGTTGGATAAGATGAATGAAATGACCACTAAATTACTTGAAAATGATAATGATGATAATGAACTCGAACTCGATGACTCAAAACTTGACTTATCTGACATACTAAATAGATTAAATGTTGCTAAACAAGAAGTCAAAAACATTGATGATGATGATGCTAAGAATCAATATGTAAATAGTGTCATAGAAGATATAATTGATTCTATATAAATATATATTTATGATCTATAATTTGTTATCTCTTCCTGATGAATATGAGATATCATAACCTGGTTCAAAGTAACATTCTTGACAATCTTCTTCTGGTACCCCGTTTTCGTGGATGAAGACTGCAAAATCAATATGTGGTACTTCTTCATCGATTACTACCATTGGAGCATGCCAAATACCTGGTCCATACGTGATTGACTGATTCCCTTTACAAATGAATGCTTTGATTTGTGCTGGTTTTGGTAACTTATCCTTAGATTTTGGATCAGTTTTTGCTACTATTACCAAAAATGACTTTTTAGATAAGTCTTGCCCCATTGGTATGAAAGTTTGAGTAGTAAATGGATGACGTTCTAGTACTTTTGACTTATAAATTTTGGCACCACTTTTGGTGGTTGAAATCAAGTTCGTTGGTGGTTTGCATCTAAATATATTCCAGTTAGCAGTGGCTTCTTTACTGCTTGGACAATCCTTATAGTTGTTAATAATGGGTGCAACCTTATGAAGTTTGATTGCGGTACCATAGTTAGCTGAACTACCTTCAACTTCTTTCAATTGATGATCTGCACTTATAACCCCACCATATGCCTTGAAGTTTTGTGGTGTTAATGGTATAGCATTGACTGGTGGAACGTTCGAAACATCAAATGTTTCTAAAGCCATTCTATGTTTAACGTCCTTCAATACCCTAACGGGGTTGTGCGAAAGTCTTGTGATTTTGATTTATTCCTGTATACAAGTGTTCTCAGATAACTAAATATAAGTTTGGTAATGATTAGATCCAAAGGTGAGTAAGCGCTAGTAGAAAGTAGATTTTGAAAAGCAGGCTCTCAACATTTAATATAAAGATGATAATGGGCGTTTTTTCGATCATTTTAAGAAGAAAAAAATTTTTAAGGAAATAAATTTTTAATTTTAATATTATTTTTGCAGTTTTGACTGGGTAGGAATATTTTTGAAATAAATGTGAATAATTCATATTTAAAATTTTTTTATCAAAAATTTGTGTTTTTAAGTTAGTCATTGACCTTTTAAAAATTTTCACATTCGTGGTGTAATTTTACAAGTAAAATTGTTGAATATATTTGGTGGAGAAGTGGTAAGATTTGACGATTCAGAGTCTGAAACATCACACTTTTCTAAGCCGAGAGGTAATAAACCGGCCTTAAGTCAAGTACTATTTATATTAGTTAGTTTAGTGTAATATTTGTGATTTAATTCTTCTCTGTGTGTGTTCAAAATAAATAAAAATTCCAACTTTTTGTCTGCAACTCGCTGTTATATGACATCTTTATTATACAGAAAATAGAAAGATTGTCGAATTCAGAAGGTTCAGCAGTAACCATCTCTCTAGTGACTGGTTGACACCTCGTCATTAACTTTACTTCTTCCTTTAAGATTTCCACGGTTTTGTATTTAGCAATATTGATTACCCTTAAGATACGACCATCAGCTTCAAGCAAACAAGTAACAGTAAATGAGAAAGTTGAGAGAATTCATAATGCATTTCTTGGAGCTTGTAAGCTTTAAGGGACTGATGGAAATCTTTTTCTTTACCTAACATATCCTTAATTTTGGTTTGAAAATATGAATCTTGAATTGAAATTTAGGATTTTGATTTCCGCGTTTGATAACCAAGACATATAAAACGTTTTTCACTGTAATAATGCCGTCACAAAAGTTGATTTATTGCTAATACCTGGGAAAATCAACTTAGCTAGCAATTGAGGAAATGAACATTTTGAACTTTGACGACTCTATCTTCAGTGAAGTCATGACAAGGAATATTTCCAACTGAATAAAACACAATGGTATGAAGAATTCTAAATTTAAACCAGTATAAACGGTACCCTTGATGGTCGTGGCCATTTTTTTAAAGATTTGCCTGATAGTTAAATCATGACAACATTGAACACGTTACGCCGCACCGGATTTCACGCACCAGATTCCCGCGAAATTATGTAATCCACTGTTTCTTTGTTGTGCTTGCTAACGGATTGCAATGTCATTATGCGCGGGGATAAATCCTTTGCATACGACTTAAATGTACAACGGAGTATTGTAAGGAGTAGAGTAGCCTTGTTGTTACGATCTTCTGAGATTAAGCTTCAGTTGTCCGATTTGTTTGTGTTATCACAATCACCCCTTGGTAGATGTCGACAGGTGTTGACAGATATTAAGAGGTTTTTGAAGATGACGTCCGGGTAAGCACTGTGTGCTTATTTTATAGTGTTAGAGAAGGTCGTGTCTGCCTCATAAGGTTTGTGTTGTGTCAAAAAAGTTGGAAAAAGTTGGAGGAGGTGAAAATAGGGAGAAAATAGGGAAAAGGTAGGGAGAACCAGAGAGAAGTGGCGGTGGTGGAGGGCCAAAAAGAAAACGAAAAAAAGCCAAAATGAAGCAACATAGAGGCAAGAACAAGGTAAAAGACAGGCACAGGGACCAGGGCGAGGCTAGGGCGAGGTGAGAAAAAAAAAAGAGATTGCAGCACGAGAGTTTCGCGTATGGTCTCCCACTACACTACTCGGTCTCGCTCTTAGCAGCTTAACTACAGTTGATCGGACGGGAAACGGTGCTTTCTGCTAGATATGGCCGCAACCGAAAGTGAAGGAAAAGCAGAGGACTAAGTAGGAAGGGGGGCGGGCCGGGGGAGAATTCAGCAAAGGACATGGGGTTTCTGGAGTAGTAGGGGAGAGGAGAGACTGGGCCGGGCCCAGGAGAGGAGTGAGAGGTGGGAGACCATTGTAGGGGGTACAATAGGGTACCATTACCATACAATGACAATACGATTACAACCATAAGTACAGCCATAAGTACAGGTACAATGACGGTACCATTACAGCCATAAGTACAGCTATAGGTACAGTACAAGACAACAAGACTACAAGACACAAAGACACAAAACATCTACAAGAAAAACATGGGAAATGGACGTTTATATAGAAACACGACGCGAAAAAGAAAATGTGCATAAGGTCGCGTACGATCAAAAGATAAACAAGGGCGCATAGGATGAGTGGATAGAGTGCAAAGAAGGAAAGGAAAGGGAAAGGAAAGGGAAGGGGAAGAGGGAAAGGAAGAAGGAAATGAGAAGAAGAAAGAAGCAAAGAAAGAAGCAAAGAAAGAAGAAAAAGAAGAAAAAGAAGAAGAAAGGAATAAGGAAAAGGAAAGAACAAGAACAGGTCTTCGCGCACAAATGGAACAAAATCAAGATCCAAACTCAAATGGAACAAAAATGGAACAAAAAACTCAAATGGAACAAAATGAGGTCGCGTGGAACAGAAAATCAAAAATGGAACACTCGCGATGGAACAAAAAAACCCAAATGGAACACTCGCGCGCGCCCTCGCCGCTGTCTCGCTCGCTCGCGGTGCCCACGCCGAAGTAGGGCCAGAAAAGCGGTTGGCATACAAATGGAACACCTGAAAAAAAAAGTCTGAAATGGAACACTCTGGGCAATACAAACATGGATATTTCGAGAGCCAGGAGCATGATTGCAGCCCAAGAAAAATCAGCATAGGTGCCACGGGCCAGGAGATGCTGGGGGAGCAAAAGCAGGCGATTTGGAGAGGAAAAGGGAATTTTTTTTTTCAAAGGGTTGACTATAGAGCAAAAGGCAGAAAGAAGAAGTTGTGTGAAAGTTACGAAACAAAGGGAAAAAATAAGAGAAAATCCAGAGTAAAAAAAAAGGGAAGAAAAGGGAAGAAAACTTTGAAGGCAGAGCACGAGACATGGGGGATGCAGTAGCCAAATGTGATAGGTAGCTTGTGGAAACCGACAAATGTCCCTGGTAGTCAATGTGATAGATCGCTTTTGGAAAACGACAAATGTCCCTAGTAGTATATGTGATAGATGACTGGAAGCCAAATGTACCAGCCAGGAGGACAAGCGACATACGTCTCACTGGCATCAGCGACAAATATGACAGCAGGATTTGCGGTTCACAGTTGACATTTTACTCTCACCAAATGTCCCGCAGCAGCATATAGAACACTGAGGCATAAGTAAGTGAGACATAAGTCGCAGACTGTGCTTAGAGCTTTGTCACACACCTGACAGGGGTTTTCGCTTGATGTCGGAATATGCAGAAAAGAAGCAATTCTGGAATGCAAAACAAGAGTTTGATTAAATATTTATATTTGATTAAAAGTCTTATGGCCACGTCAAGAAGTGGGGCAAGTTGTAAGGTCATCGGAAGAAGACCTACACTTCAAACCTTGTTGACAAGGGTTATCTTCTCTGGAAGTAGCCTGAACAGTCACACTTGAGATTTCGGAAGATTCTCTAAGTGTGCACTGCTGGATTTGGTGGATTGCTAGCTTATAGCAATTGTTAACACTAAACAATTTGGAGGTCTACAAGCTCGAATAGCCGTACCTTGAGTATGTTGATTCGAGTTTTGTAACCTTCTCCAAGGTTCGGTATGTCAAACAATTTGGCTTCAGCTCGAAGCCTAAGTTTGGCGGACCCGCAACCAGAGGAAATCAAAGGGAGCTAAATGGATGTAGTTGTGCGGTGGTTGGTGGTAAAACACCGGGCGCATGCAGACTACACGACTCGCAAGAGTTGTTAACACAAGTAACTTCAACACGAAGAGCAGTTTCGGCTGCTGTTCGTGGTGTTGAGCTTCGGCTCAATAAGATAGTTATCTGGTTGATCCTGCCAGTTGCCATATGCTTGTCTCAAAGATTAAGCCATGCATGTCTAAGTATAAGCAATTTATACAGTGAAACTGCGAATGGCTCATTAAATCAGTTATCGTTTATTTGATAGTGCCTTTACTACTCGGATATCCGTGGTAAATCTAGAGCTAATACGTGCTAACAATCCTGACCTCTGGAAAGGATGTATTTATTAGATAAAAAATCAATGCCTTCGGGCTTCTTGATGATTCATAATAACTTTTCGAATCGCATGGCTTTATGCTGGCGATGGTTCATTCAAATTTCTGCCCTATCAACTTTCGATGGTAGGATAGTGGCCTACCATGGTTGCAACGGGTAACGGGGAATTAGGGTTCGATTCCGGAGAGGGAGCCTGAGAAACGGCTACCACATCCAAGGAAGGCAGCAGGCGCGCAAATTACCCAATCCCAATACGGGGAGGTAGTGACAATAAATAACGATACAGGGCCCTTTCGGGTCTTGTAATTGGAATGAGTACAATTTAAATACCTTAACGAGGAACAATTGGAGGGCAAGTCTGGTGCCAGCAGCCGCGGTAATTCCAGCTCCAAGAGCGTATGTAAAAGTTGTTGCAGTTAAAAAGCTCGTAGTTGAACCTTGGGCTTGGTTTGCCGGTCCGCCTATGGCGAGTACTGGATTAAACCGAGCCTTTCCTCCTGGCTAACTAGTCTTTCGGGGCTAGCGAACCAGGACTTTTACTTTGAGAAAATTAGAGTGTTCAAAGCAGGCATTAGCTTGAATATATTAGCATGGAATAATAGAATAGGACGTTATGGTTCTATTTTGTTGGTTTCTAGGACCATCGTAATGATTAATAGGGACGGTCGGGGGCATCAGTATTGAGTTGTCAGAGGTGAAATTCTTGGATTTACTCAAGACTAACTACTGCGAAAGCATTTGCCAAGGACGTTTTCATTAATCAAGAACGAAAGTTAGGGGATCGAAGATGATCAGATACCGTCGTAGTCTTAACCATAAACTATGCCGACTAGGGATCGGGTGTTGTCCTTTTTTGGCGCACTCGGCACCTTACGAGAAATCAAAGTTTTTGGGTTCTGGGGGGAGTATGGTCGCAAGGCTGAAACTTAAAGGAATTGACGGAAGGGCACCACCAGGAGTGGAGCCTGCGGCTTAATTTGACTCAACACGGGGAAACTCACCAGGTCCAGACACAATAAGGATTGACAGATTGAGAGCTCTTTCTTGATTTTGTGGGTGGTGGTGCATGGCCGTTCTTAGTTGGTGGAGTGATTTGTCTGCTTAATTGCGATAACGAACGAGACCTTAACCTACTAAATAGTGCTGCTAGCTTTTGCTGGTATAGTCACTTCTTAGAGGGACTATCGATTTCAAGTCGATGGAAGTTTGAGGCAATAACAGGTCTGTGATGCCCTTAGACGTTCTGGGCCGCACGCGCGCTACACTGACGGAGCCAGCGAGTATCTACCTTGGCCGAGAGGCCTGGGAAATCTTGTGAAACTCCGTCGTGCTGGGGATAGAGCATTGTAATTATTGCTCTTCAACGAGGAATTCCTAGTAAGCGCAAGTCATCAGCTTGCGTTGATTACGTCCCTGCCCTTTGTACACACCGCCCGTCGCTACTACCGATTGAATGGCTTAGTGAGGCCTTCGGATTGGTTTAAAGAAGGAGGCAACTCCATCTTGTAACCGAAAAGTTGGACAAACTTGGTCATTTAGAGGAAGTAAAAGTCGTAACAAGGTTTCCGTAGGTGAACCTGCGGAAGGATCATTACAGTTAGTTTATGTTCTCTCAGCCTGCGCTTAATTGCGCGGCGAGGAACAGACAACCTTACACACTGTGTTTTTGTTTTTTTGAAACATTGCTTTGGCTTGGCTTAATTGTCGGGCCAAAGACCACACTAAACTTCAAATTATTTTGAATTGTTTTTTTAATTTGTTTTGTCAATTTTGTTTGATTAATTTCAAAAATAATCTTCAAAACTTTCAACAACGGATCTCTTGGTTCTCGCATCGATGAAGAACGCAGCGAAATGCGATAAGTAATATGAATTGCAGATTTTCGTGAATCATCGAATCTTTGAACGCACATTGCGCCCTCTGGTATTCCAGGGGGCATGCCTGTTTGAGCGTCATTTCTCTCTCAAACCGCAAGGTTTGGTATTGAGTGATACTCTTAGTCGGACTAGGCGTTTGCTTGAAATGTAACGGCAGGAGTGTACTGGATAGTACGAACTGGTTTTCAATGTATTAGGTTTATCCAACTCGTTGAAGCGCTAGGGAGTAAATTTCTGGTAATTTGGCTCGGCCTTATAACAACAAACATAAGTTTGACCTCAAATCAGGTAGGATTACCCGCTGAACTTAAGCATATCAATAAGCGGAGGAAAAGAAACCAACAGGGATTGCCTTAGTAGCGGCGAGTGAAGCGGCAATAGCTCAAATTTGAAATCTGGCGCCTTCGGTGTCCGAGTTGTAATTTGAAGAAGGTATCTTTGGTTTTGGCTCTTGTCTATGTTCCTTGGAACAGGACG